>QRFJ01004284.1:0-113391 GCA_006176705.1 Cocos nucifera | reverse complement strand
ATTTAGATGATCGATCATTCTAGCTGTTCGAATCAGAAGAGTTCTGATCCATCGAAAGGAGTTTCGATGATGTCTATGATAGAGATCATGACATATCCCATTACCATACAGAACTGAACCTAACTGGGTCACACAAACAAGGGTTTGAATCTGGTGATCATCAATTGAACTGATCTAGTTCAATTGATCTGAATGAGATTCAATTAGGTTCAAGGAAATCGTGCTAGCACTCGATTGAACCTAACGTTCTTCTTTTACTATCATAAATAAGTTGTCCTGACTGAGCCAAAGGAGTTTGTGCTCAATCAGAGGCCTTCATATGGTCTGACTGGAGGTTGTCCAAGTCAGAATAGGTTGTCTTATTTGTAAGACATTACCTGCCATTTTTGGTCACCTGCCATTTCTTGTTCTTTGACTTTGGTCAAAAGTCTACCTTTGACTGGTCAAACGTTGACCATTGACCCTTTGACTTTTGACCACATGTCATGCACCTATTGGAGAGCTGGTGGGGGCCTTGTCCCCCTGCCAGAACCTGGCAAGGAGAAGGGCGCACGCCAAGGGTGGCGTGAGCCCAAGTAGGAGGCGCCTAGGAGTCCTTGTTGGACAAGGACTCCACCTCCCTTTTAGGATTCCAATTCAGAGTTCTACTAAGAATCCAGTTTGACTGGTCTTAGGCGCCCTCTAAGGAGGAATCCAGGGGTCTCTATTTCCAACCAATCAGATTTAGATCTGATTTCACAAAGGGTTGTGATTGGTTGAGAGGAAGAGGAGTTGGATCACAAGAGGTCTATAAATAAGACCCTGCGCCCAACCCTAATTCCTAAGTGAATTCAATTAGAGATTTCCCACGCCCCAAGGCTGCCTCTCCCCTCCTTCTCCATGCCATAGTCTCTTCTCCCCTTGCTCTCCACGTCCAAAAGTGTTTTGGACTTAGGTTTGGTGCGATTCAGATCAAGGAAAGGCGATCAAAAGCAAGAAGGCTGCGCTGCTGCAAAAGGACGACTGCAGATCTTCAAAAGAGTTTTGAAGATCCTCCAGATCAGATCCAGATCTGATTTTTGGAGGTGTGATAGAGAAGAAGAGGATCTCCAGATCCAACCCGAGTGGATACCGGTAGAGGCCAGGCGCTTGCGTGGCTAAGATCCAGAACCTTCCGCTGCAATCAGGATCATCTACAGGGTAATAGGATTACCCAAATCAGGTAAATTAAATTTGATTTAATTTATCTTATTTTATTTTATTTATTAAAATAATAAGAATCAGATCTGAAACATATCAAGATCTGATTGAGATCAAGAGAAAATTTTTGAAATATATCTCTTGATCTAATCAGATCTGGACGAACCTGGACCGGGAAATCAGGATTTCCCTTCAACTGGTATCAGAGCCATGGTTCTAAAATTGTTTAGATCTGATTTTAATTTTATTTTAATTAAAAATAAAGTGATTTCAGATGTCACATGAGATGTGATCAGATCTGAAATCAGAAAAATTAAAATTAAATGATTTGGATCTAAGAACATGAAGATATGCATGACTAGTTCTAGAATAGAATAGTTCTATAGAATAGTTTTGCATGTCTTTGATTTAATCTGATTAAATCATATTTTAGATCTTCTTATTTACTATTTTCTGATATTATAAGTGTTATAATAACATCTGATAAACAGCAAATAAAAATTATTTAATTTTAAATATCATATGAGATATGATAGATGCATGACTAGACTAGTTGTAGAATAGTTCTACATAATTGTCTAGATTAGAATTTATTTTGATTAGATCAATTTAAATCTAATTTTTTAGATTATTATGTGATAATTTAGATCTGAAAACATGCATGATTTGATACATGAGATGTATGCAAAATATGCCTTGATTAGATCTAAATTTGTATATGAGATATATGATATAGATCTATAACTGTTTTGTAGATTTACATGTTCCTGATTAAGGCGTTCCTCTTGGCCGTCCGGTCATAAGAACGAAGAAGGGTTTAAAGGCCCTCTCTTCCCATTCGATGGGGTGTTCTTATGACGTGTAGGGGTGCTGCGTGTTCGTCCTTAATCAGAAACCCAAAACTTACTTTCTGCAAAACCCTAGATCCTGAAACCCTAGGATTTATTGTGCATATTTTGTTTATGAACCCAACTTAATTAAGAATTAAGTTTATGGAATATTAATTAGGTCTAAAATTGAGAATTTCAGATCTAAGACATATTCATAATACTGGGTTCGGGCTTGGGTAGCTCAATTAGGTCTAAGCGGTTGATCAAACCGAATCAAGAGTTGGTTAGATGGGATCAACAATGCTTAAATTGACCAGCCTAATAGGATTAAGTCTGGGTCAAGATCGAGTCACGATCAAGCAAGACCTAATTAGGCTCAGAGGTTAGAGTCTGGATTTGTAGGCTAACCCAATTGGTTCTGACTCAACAATTTGGTGTCTAAGGTAAGTTTGGCACAGACGACCGACTGGTTTTTAATTGGAAGCTACTCGACCTGAATGCGTTCTTGTGCGAGTTAACGGCATATTCCTTCCACCGGTCTCACTTACCTGGCCATATCTGTTGACACAGTTCTGATCTGAGGTGGTCAATAATCCGAGCTGACCCATGCCACTAGGTTAGTCATAATTGTTATGACTAAGCCAAGTCTAGTTTAATGAGACCTGAATCAATTCTCCCTAAGAAAAGATTAAGTCCGAGGTCTTCCACCATTGTAGACGTGCGGGCCCTTCCCGGGGTTGATTGTTCTCGGCTGGATACAGTGGCTCAGTTGCACCGGGAAGACGCAACCATGTCTATTAGGCATTGGATGCTATGGGCTGGAGGATGAGTTGGGCTCAATATTTCGGATACGGTGAGAGACCCAATTAGGAACCCAGTCTATGCAAATGGTGGGTCTGACTTAACTAAGGAGTGGATCAATATTCCGGATACGGTGAGATTCATGAATTAGAGACCAAGTTTGGGTGCACCATGATTAGAGAATCATTGAACAAGAGTTGTTCACTCATTGGCTAACCCATCACCAATAACTGTTAGGTGAGGTGATGAGTCAGTTGGTGAGACCGCACCACCCACTAGAAATCATCAATCGCGGAGATTTTCGCATCTCTACAGAGGGAGTGTAGGGATCCGAGAAAATAGTGGGAGCTAATTTGTTTAAAAATAAAATCCCTAAACAAATTGGTCAAGTCAAAATTACAGTATCTAACTAGAATCTTTGACTCTCTACAGGAAAATGTCTGCGTCCAACCCACTGGCACGTATCCTAGACACACATAGACTGACTGGACCCAATTATAAAGATTGGCTCAGGAACTACAAAATTGTTTTGGGTTCAGAGAAGTTAACACATGTTTTGGACCAGGACCCTCCCACCTTACCAGCTCGTCCATCCACTGAACAGAGAGCGTCTCTGGAAAAATGGATTGACGAAGACAATAAGGCCAGATACTACATGTTGGGCTCGATGTCTGATGAGCTCCAGCGCCAACATGAAGATATCGGGACTGCTCGCCAAATGTTGGCTCACCTGCAGGAGATGTTTGGTGAACAGAGTCGCGCAGCCAAATATCAAGTCACGAAATGACTTTTTAAGGCTAAGATGCGTGATGGGCAGTCAGTCCAAGATCACTGTCTGACAATGATCAAGGACATGGAAGAGCTTGAGAAGCTCGGTGTGAAGTTGGACTTGGACTTGCAGAACGATATTATTCTGCAATCCTTGACTGATGCATATGGGCAATTCATCATGAATTACCACATGCATAAACTTCAAGAATTCCTTGGCCGAGTTGATGAATATGCTGGTTACCGCTGAGCTTTCTATGAAAGGTTCTAAAGGCTCAGTTCTTGCTATGGAACGGACTTCTTCCAAAAGAAAGTCTTATGGAAAGAAAAAGAAGTCTGTGAAAAAGCAAAAGGTAGAAGGATCAAAGAAGAAGAAGGCAGAACCGAAGAAGAAGGTCGATGGCAAAGGAAAGTGTTTCCATTGCAACAGCGACGGCCATTGGAAGCGGAACTGCCCTACTTACCTGGCCACCCTAAAGAACAAGAAGGAAGGTCCTTCTGGAGGTATGCTCGTTATTGAGTCTAACCTTACGGTTTCTTCTGCATCCAGTTGGGTGCTTGACTCTGGTTCTAGTGCTCATCTGTGCACTTCTATGCAGGGTCTTGAGGATAGCAGGAGGCTGAGGGATGGAGACATGATCCTACGCGTCGGTAATGGAGCAAGAGTTGCTGCAGTAGCCGTGGGAACATACCCTCTGCGATTACCATCTGGTTTAGACTTAGTTTTAAAAGACTGTTATTATGTGCCTGCAGCTAGCAGGAATTTGATTTCTGTTTCATGCTTAGCACAAGAAGGTTATGTGATCACCTTCTTTAAGGACCATTGTAACATTCTTTATGAAAGAAATAAAATTGCAAATGGTTTCCTTGTTAATGGTCTTTATCAGTTGCATATTGATGTACCTGTTTTAACTATCGAGCAAAACGTGAATGCCAAACGACCTAGGGATAGTCCAAACGACAGATATCTATGGCACCTGAGATTAGGTCATATAGCAGAAGATAGGATTAACAAATTGGAGAAAAATGGGCTATTGAGTCCATTGACTTTTGAGTCATATCCAACTTGTGAATCTTGTCTTCAAGGCAAAATGACTAAACTCCCTTTTGTTGGACATGGGGAGAGGGCCACAGATCTCCTTGCCCTAGTACATACTGATGTGTGCGGCCCATTTCGATGTGCCGGCTAGAGGCAATTTTGTCTACTTCATTACCTTTACCGATGATCTGTCTAGGTATGGGTATGTGTATCTTATGAGACATAAGTCTGAAGCCTTTGAAAAGTTCAAAGAATTCAGACATGAAGTAGAAAAACAAACTGGAAAACCCATTAAGGTTCTTCGATCAGATCGAGGAGGTGAATACCTTAGCCGGGAATTCCTAGACTATCTTAAGGAAAATGGCATAGTCTCTCAATGGACTCCACCAGGAACACCTCAACTCAACGGGGTTTCAGAACGGAGAAATCGGACTCTATTGGATATGGTTCGATCCATGATGAGCTTCACAGACCTCCCAGATTTTCTTTGGGGACATTCATTATTAACTTCAATCTATTTACTGAATAGGGTTCCCTCTAAAACCGTTCCTACCACACCGTATGAGATATGGCACGGTAAGAAACCAAGTCTGAGTCATCTCAGAATTTGGGGTTGTCCGGCTTATGTCAAAAGACAACAAGCGGACAAGTTAGAGTTTAGGTCCTTTAGAGCTCGATTCATAGGATATCCTAAAGAGTCATTAGGATACTATTTCTACATTCCAGAAGACCACAATGTGATTGTGAGTCGACATGCCATATTTCTTGAAAAATAGTTTATTCAAGATAGTGGCATTGGAAAGCAGATTAAGCTTGATGAGAAAGTCTCACAAGCAGAAACGAGCTAAGGACCAAGTGGAACCAAATCAGGTTGAGCCAATAAGAACACTACCTCCTCCACCTCGTAGATCGGAAAGAGTTTCCCGTCCCCCTGAAAGATACTTAGGTATTATTTCAGAGGATGTAGAGGAAATGTTCCTCATAGGTAATGGTGCTCATGGTGATGATCCCAAAACCTACAACGAGGCGATATCAGATATCGACTCCGAGAAATGGCTTGAGGCAATGAAGTCAGAGATTCGACTCGATGCACTCAAACCAAGTCTGGACCTTGGTAGATCCACCAGAAGGTATAGTACCTATTGGGTGTAAATGGATCTTCAAGAGAAAGATTGGTGCAGATGGGAATGTGGAGACATTCAAGGCTAGACTGGTGGCAAAAGGTTATAGTCAACGTGAAGGCATTGACTATCAGGATACCTTTTCCCCGGTAGCTATGCTAAAATCCATCCGCACATTGCTTGCTGTTGCAGCCTATTTCGATTATGAAATATGGCAAATGGACGTGAAAACGGCATTCCTAAATGGATATCTTGAGGAAGATATCTATATGGAACAGCCGCTAGGTTTCACATCCAGTGATACTGATCACAAGGTTTGCAAGCTGCAAAGGTCCATATATGGACTTAAGCAAGCATCTCGGAGCTGGAACACTCGTTTCAATGATGTGATCAAAAAGTTTGGTTTCATCAAAAACGAAGAGGAACCATGTGTTTTCAAAAGGGTCAGTGGGAGCGCTGTTGTCTTCCTCGTATTGTACGTGGATGACATCCTCCTTATTGGGAATGATATTCCCATGTTGACATCAGTCAAGATGTGGTTGTCTAAGGAATTCTCCATGAAAGACCTAGGTGAAGCATCCTTTATTCTAGGAATTAAGGTCTATAGGGATAGACCGAATAGGATGCTAGGACTTTCACAGAAGATGTACATAGAGGAAGTACTAAAGAGGTTTAGTATGGAAAACTCTAAGAGGGGATTAATACCCTTCAGACATGGTATTCATCTTTCCAAGAAGATGTGCCCCAGCACACCTGAGGAAATAGAACGCATGAGCAAGATCCCTTATGCTTCTGCAATAGGGAGCCTCATGTATGCCATGCTATGTACACGACCTGATATAGCCCATGCTGTGAGTGTCACAAGCAGATATCAGTCAAATCCAGGTGAAGAACACTGGACTTCTGTGAAATGTATCCTTAAGTACTTGAGAAGAACTAAGGATATGATGTTGGTCTTTGGTAATGGAGAACTCCAAGTTCAGGGATACACAGACTCGGACTTCATGTCCGATATAGATGATCGAAAGTCGACATCTGGCAGACTGTTTGTGCTGGAAGAGTTCCAAGCAAACGGTGATACCATCTCATCCGCGATTACCTTGAGAAAGGTTACGTTGAGGTCAAGAGAGTCAACTCCACAGATAATGTGGCAGACCCACTTACAAAGCCGTTGGGCCAGCAGAAGATCGAAGCCCACCTTGAGAAGATGGGACTTAGACTTGTAGCCAATTGGCTTTAGGACAAGTGGGAGATTGTTAGATATATGTGCCCTAGAAGCCAGAATTGGCTGACACTTGTAATACACTTCTAGGGGCAAAATTATAATTTTGACTATAATTAATGAAATGGGTTATTTTCTATCACACATGTGTATTTAGTGTCTGTGATACATCCTTTGAGTTAATGGTAATGATAATTCATATTTTCAAGAGTTGAAAATTTAAGACATGAATAATCATTATTAACTCATAAACAGCTCCCGACCATAGGATCATCACGAGGATGGTGATTGATCCGGAAGGTTGGTGTACGATCGCTTCTCTTTAGTAGATGAGTCTTGAGTCTACGGTGTGGAGACACCGGAGCGAGAGTACAGGTACTCGTTAGAGAACGAGGGCACTGAGCGTGACCACCTCGAGTAGTCATTAGGGAGTCTACCTTCTCGTCAATGACTGACTCGATGCTGCAGTAGTGTGTCTGGTTCTTTGACCTGAGATGCATCGGCAGTTCACCTTGAGGGTGTTATAGTTTGACTACACCATTACTCGGTCTCCTAGCCATATGGAACCCTGAGGTGTATGTTGGCTATGACATGTTCATTGTAGGAACTGGATTGCATCAAGATGGGATCTATCTACCTCGGTGGTAGAGGAGTAGCCCTATGATGATCATGAGAATCAAGTCCAGAAAGCCCATGGCCATGGTAGAGTGAAATAATAGAAAGAGTTTCTATTTAGATTTTCACATTGGACTCGAATCGAATGATTACATCATATGACAGAGACTAGGGTTTGACGAGTTCACCTTAACCCTAATCTGATCGGGGCTCAAGATAGAAGAACTTAATCACACAGGTAGCTGCACCAAGAGGTTCGCATTCAGCTCTGATGGGTTGCCACCATATACTGCTAGGTGTCACTGGTGGATTTTGGGAGCAATTAGAATGATTTAGATGATCGATCATTCTAGCTGTTCGAATCAGAAGAGTTCTGATCCATCGAAAGGAGTTTCGATGATGTCTATGATAGAGATCATGACATATCCCATTACCATACAGAACTGAACCTAACTGGGTCACACAAACAAGGGTTTGAATCTGGTGATCATCAATTGAACTGATCTAGTTCAATTGATCTGAATGAGATTCAATTAGGTTCAAGGAAATCGTGCTAGCACTCGATTGAACCTAACGTTCTTCTTTTACTATCATAAATAAGTTGTCCTGACTGAGCCAAAGGAGTTTGTGCTCAATCAGAGGCCTTCATATGGTCTGACTGGAGGTTGTCCAAGTCAGAATAGGTTGTCTTATTTGTAAGACATTACCTGCCATTTTTGGTCACCTGCCATTTCTTGTTCTTTGACTTTGGTCAAAAGTCTACCTTTGACTGGTCAAACGTTGACCATTGACCCTTTGACTTTTGACCACATGTCATGCACCTATTGGAGAGCTGGTGGGGGCCTGTCCCCCTGCCAGAACCTGGCAAGGAGAAGGGCGCACGCCAAGGGTGGCGTGAGCCCAAGTAGGAGGCGCCTAGGAGTCCTTGTTGGACAAGGACTCCACCTCCCTTTTGGATTCCAATCAGAGTTCTACTAAGAATCCAGTTTGACTGGTCTTAGGCGCCCTCTAAGGAGGAATCCAGGGGTCTCTTTTTCAACCAATCAGATTTAGATCTGATTTCACAAAGGGTTGTGATTGGTTGAGAGGAAGAGGAGTTGGATCACAAGAGGTCTATAAATAAGACCCTGCGCCCAACCCTAATTCCTAAGTGAATTCAATAGAGATTTCCCACGCCCCAAGGCTGCCTCTCCCCTCCTTCTCCATGCCATAGTCTCTTCTCCCCTTGCTCTCCACGTCCAAAAGTGTTTTGGACTTAGTTTGGTGCGATTCAGATCAAGGAAAGGCGATCAAAAGCAAGAAGGCTGCGCTGCTGCAAAAGGACGACTGCAGATCTTCAAAAGAGTTTTGAAGATCCTCCAGATCAGATCCAGATCTGATTTTTGGAGGTGTGATAGAGAAGAAGAGGTTCTCCAGATCCAACCCGAGTGGATACCGGTAGAGGCCAGGCACTTGCGTGGCTAAGATCCAGAACCTTCCGCTGCAATCAGGATCATCTACAGGGTAATAGGATTACCCAAATCAGGTAAATTAAATTTGATTTAATTTATCTTGTTTTATTTTATTTATTAAAATAATAAGAATCAGATCTGAAACATATCAAGATCTGATTGAGATCAAGAGAAAATTTTTGAAATATATCTCTTGATCTAATCAAATCTGGACGAACCTGGACCGAGAAATCAGGATTTCCCTTCAGGAAGTACTTTTGTCAGTGCATCAACTGGATTCTTCTTGGTGTGGACCTACACCAGCTCCACCTCACCTTCTTCCACACACTCTCTAATTTGATGATATCTGATATCGATATACTTTATCCTCGCATGGTAGATAGAGTTCTGAATAAGTAATAGTGCACTTTGGCAGTCATAGTTGTTGTCCAAGGATGGCTTCCTAAGAGGGGGGTGAATTAGGTATTTTAAAATTTAGCTTAAGATATGAGCAATTTAAACTAATCAAGGGCTTAAATGAAACAAGCTATGTAATGTGCAGTGAATGAAAGTAATAAGGTAGTAACACACAATCACAAACACAATAATTTTATAGTGGTTTGGCACCAAACTAAGCACCTACATCTACTTCCTAGGTAAACTACTTAGGAATTCAACTATAATCTACTTAGCTTGATTACAGTTCGATTGTTTTACTTGAGCTCATAATCTAATCCAATTGATTTTGATCTTGGCTCACCAACCACAACCATATAATGATTATTTTTCTAGGCTAACAATCAATCTCGATTGATTTTGTTCTAGGCTTACCAATCTAACCTTATAACATCCAACTCTAGGCTTGGGACAACCCAAGTTTCTCACCCCAAAAAACTTGAAATAAAAAGAAGAGTATAATAAAATTAAAACTAACTCAGTGAAGCTTACGAGAAGAAAATCTGGGTAGATTTGCTTGATCGATTGATTTCTTCTCTTAACGCTTAAGAAAAGTAGAAAGTAATCTTCAATAGCAACACCCTAACTTCTCTCAAATTAAGGATACTGGAAGGATAAATGTTTGTCTAGATGTCACTCCTTCCTTTTCATAATATTGCTTACACACTTGAATGTACTAAAAAACTATTTGAAAGCTTTTTTTGCAAGTTCAAAAGTCTCTTCTATTATCCCAAATATTCTCTTAAGTATCTCTAAGATTTTCCACCATTATAAGTAAGCTAGGAGGGCTTTAGAAAGTTATCTAGCAATTAGAAGACCGATAGCCATTGGAAGATGTATGGAGTGAAAAAACTATGAAATTGGAAACTAGCCATTGCAGGCACTAGGCCGGCTCAATTTTTAACTTGGTCGGCTCAGTCCAGACTAGGTCGATTCAGTTTTCAGCTGGGTCGGCTCAGTCCAGACTAGGTCGGTTCAGTTTTCAGCTGGGTCGGCTCAGTCTCAGAGATCCCAAAATACCTATTTTTGTCATCTTTTATTTTCTAAGACTAAGATGGCTACATTTCTGACTGGGTTAGCCTGGTTGTCACTGGGTCGGCTTAGTCTCTTGGGTTATGAAAAATTTTACTTTCTGCCTTTTCTATTTTTTGCTTCCACTGCGATTAGGTTGGCCCAATTTGCGGGCCATGCATGCTAAAGACCATTTTTGTCCCTTTCTTCTCCAAATTTCTTTATAGGCTAGACTTATCCTTTTTGCCTTGATTTAATCTTCATTATAACCTCTTGAAAGATGTATCCACTTTAAAATATCTTCTCTAAAATCTTGAGTGATGATTCTTTACTTAGATGAATGAGAATACTTGATGTTTGTGAGCTCTTAAAATTTATAACTACACATCCTCACAAATAATGCTTGTAATTTAATAATCTATACTCAAATGCTTTTGTTATCATCAAAATCAATCTGGGGTCAACAATCTCTCTTTCTTTGATGATGATAAAACTTTTTGAGCATAACCTTTCCTTCATATTTTAAAATGATATTTTCATTCAATCTTACCAATTAACTAATACATCATATTTATTTAGATTTTATCAATTTACATATGCTCTCCCTGAATATGGTAAGTATGTTCAATTTTAAGTCTAATTTTGTATTGCTTTCCCTTACTATGTGC
This sequence comes from Cocos nucifera, assembly GCA_006176705.1. Lineage (NCBI taxonomy): Eukaryota > Viridiplantae > Streptophyta > Magnoliopsida > Arecales > Arecaceae > Cocos > Cocos nucifera. The sequence goes on along the minus strand of QRFJ01004284.1, from coordinate 102,251 downwards.
CAAGGTTTCAATTTAGCAATTCGAGTTATGATATCTTCCATAATAATAATTACAATTGAATCGCTATTGCTTGCACCTTCTTTGTTTAGTTCTTACTTAAGTAATGCCTGTTAGCCCCATGCTTTCCATTTTCTTAGTTAATTTGTATTTCAATTGTCAATCTTCACTTAATTTGTATTTTAATTATCAATTATCATTTTATACTCATTTTCCTCCTCCTTTCTATCACTATCAAAAAGTATATGGATAATGTAAAGAGAGATTTGATCAAGCATAAAAAGAGATAATTTCATTCATTCATTAGAGAAATTTTATACAATTCAAGTCAAAAGTCAAACTTCATTCATGCATAGATACAAACAGTTTCAAGTACATAAAATACTGAAGTTTGAAAATTACATATCATAGATACCTATCATGAACATTTACAATCAAAATGTTCTAAGTATAGCTAGATGGATCCTATATGCAACATAGTCAACACTAGGCTCTGGAGGATCGTATGAGGCTGCATCCATAGGTGCAGAAGTGCGCTGCTCAGCGAACACTTCTCTCACAGCATCTTTGATTAGCTGAGGAACACTACCAGATATCCTATCATATACGTGCTGCACAATCTCTCAGATTTGATCCTCATCTAATTTGATAGTGGACATAGATGAAGCAGACACAGGATGCTATGGCATGGGCTCTGGCTCATGTCTTTCCTCTCATTCTTCATCTAACTTCATCCAAATCCCATTGACCTTTTTAAACTTCATCATATTCATTGATTTCAGATTGTATGTATCATAGCGCTGAAGCTTCCTACTAGGTTCTCCTTTCAAACTAACTCCAAAGTATTGAAACACCAATGTCAAAAACATCCCATAAGATAGTGCAAGTTTTCCACTTTGGGATGCTTCTTGCATCACCCTCAAAATGAAAGCTGGAATGTTAAACTTTTCTCTCATTATGATATGATACATCATATCTATGTCATTTTTGTTGAGAAAATCAAACCTTCCTACTCTGGGTGCTAGAATCTTGGTTGAAATGTGGTGAAGCAGTCTATTTTCCATAGATAGGTCCCTAGCATGGATTTCCTTAAAATGAATGGCATCATCCCATCCAATCAATAATCGTAGTCCACTTGCTCGATTATCGAATCTCTCAGCTCCTTTAGTGGGTGCCCTAAGTAAACTGTCTAGCTCTTCCATGGTCAAATTTATCTTAGTCTTCTTGACTTCTGATTCAAATAATCTTAGGCTAACCCTAGCATTGCCATAGAACTCCCTCACTAGATTCAGATAGGTTGGAAGATTGATTCCAGAGTAGAGGTATTCCCATCCTTGATACTTCAATCCCTCTTCGAACTCAAAACTCTCACTTACTAGAAAATCAAAATCCACCCTTCTACCAGTTGTGACAACCCTAGAGGAGAGTGAATGGGTGTGGAAGAAGGAGATGGTGGAAAAATTGGAGTAGGAGGTTGAGTGGACGGTCCCAAAGGATGTAAGTGAAGGAAGAAACTAATTTTTCATCATAGGATCCTCTAGATTTGATCAGATCTTTCTATAAAAAATTCTACAATCTGAATAGATCTAAGAGTTCTCAGATCTAATCATGGTGATCTGATATTAAAAATTAAAAATAAAATTAAATTAGATTTAATTTTAAGTACCTTGTTGGGTAATCTAATTATCCTATGATGATCCTATTGGTTCCTAAGGTTTTGGAAGGAGCCATGCACACACCTAGCTCTACCGATATCCACTCAAGTAGAATTTGAACATCTTCTCCTCGCAAATCTCTCCTCCAAAGATCATATATAAATTTGATCTATAGGTCCTTCAAAATTATTTCTGAAGGTAGCCCATTCATCACATAAACACCATTGTGCAGATCCTAAATCTTGCGCCAAAAATCTTGGACCCTCTTCTAAGATTTGTGCCTAACCTTTTATTAGATGTGTACCCTAGAAGCTAGATTGACTTGAAGGGTAATCCTGATTTTCCGGTCCAGGTTCGTCCAGATCTGATTAGATCAAGAGATATATTTCAAAAATTTTCTCTTGATCCCAATCAGATCTTGATATGTTTCAGATCTGATTCTTATTATTTTAATAAATAAAATAAAATAAGATAAATTAAATCAAATTTAATTTACCTGATTTGGGTAATCCTATTACCCTGGAGATGATCCTGATTGCAGCGGAAGGTTCTGGATCTTAGCCACGCAAGCGCCTGGCCTCTACCGGTATCCACTCGGGTTGGATCTGGAGATCCTCTTCTTCTCTATCACACCTCCAAAAATCAGATCTGGATCTGATCTGGAGGATCTTCAAAACTCTTTTGAAGATCTGCAGTCGTCCTTTTGCAGCAGCGCAGCCTTCTTGCTTTTGATCGCCTTTCCTTGATCTGAATCGCACCAACCTTAAATCCAAAACACTTTTGGACGTGGAGAGCAAGGGGAGAAGAGACTATGGCATGGAGAAGGAGGGGAGAGGCAGCCTTGGGGCGTGTCTAATAGCATTCACTTTCACTTAGAATTAGGGTTGGGCGCAGGGTCTTATTTATAGACCTCTTGTGATCCAACTCCTCTTCCTCTCAACCAATCACAACCCTTTGTGAAATCAGATCTAAATCTGATTGGTTGAAATAGAGACCCCTGGATTCCTCCTTAGAGGGCGCCTAAGACCAGTCAAACTGGATTCTTAGTAGAACTCTGATTGGAATCCAAAAGGGAGGTGGAGTCCTTGTCCAACAAGGACTCCTAGGCGCCTCCTACTTGGGCTCACGCCACCCTTGGCGTGCGCCCTTCTCCTTGCCAGGTTCTGGCAGGGGGACAAGCCCCCACCAGCTCTCCAATAGGTGCATGACATGTGGTCAAAAGTCAAAGGGTCAATGGTCAACGTTTGACCAGTCAAAGGTAGACTTTTGACCAAAGTCAAAGAACAAGAAATGGCAGGTGACCAAAAATGGCAGGTAATGTCTTACAAATAAGACAACCTATTCTGACTTGGACAACCTCCAGTCAGACCATATGAAGGCCTCTGATTGAGCACAAACTCCTTTGGCTCAGTCAGGACAACTTATTTATGATAGTAAAAGAAGAACGTTAGGTTCAATCGAGTGCTAGCACGATTTCCTTGAACCTAATTGAATCTCATTCAGATCAATTGAACTAGATCAGTTCAATTGATGATCACCAGATTCAAACCCTTGTTTGTGTGACCCAGTTAGGTTCAGTTCTGTATGGTAATGGGATATGTCATGATCTCTATCATAGACATCATCGAAACTCCTTTCGATGGATCAGAACTCTTCTGATTCGAACAGCTAGAATGATCGATCATCTAAATCATTCTAATTGCTCCCAAAATCCACCAGTGACACCTAGCAGTATATGGTGGCAACCCATCAGAGCTGAATGCGAACCTCTTGGTGCAGCTACCTGTGTGATTCAGTTCTTCTATCTTGAGCCCCGATCAGATTAGGGTTAAGGTGAACTCGTCAAACCCTAGTCTCTGTCATATGATGTAATCATTCGATTCGAGTCCAATGTGAAAATCTAAATAGAAACTCTTTCTATTATTTCACTCTACCATGGCCATGGATTTCTGGACTTGATTCTCATGATCATCATAGGGCTACTCCTCTACCACCGAGGTAGATAGATCCCATCTTGATGCAATCCAGTTCCTACAATGAACATGCTATAGCCAACATACACCTCAGGGTTCCATATGGCTAGGAGACCGAGTAATGGTGTAGTCAAACTATAACACCCTCAAGGTGAACTGCCGATGCATCTCAGGTCAAAAAACCAGACACACTACTGCAGCATCGAGTCAGTCATTGACGAGAAGGTAGACTTCCTAATGACTACTCGAGGTGGTCACGCTCAGTGCCCTCGTTCTCTAACGAGTACCTGTACTCTCGCTCCGGTGTCTCCACACCGTAGACTCAAGACTCATCTACTAAAGAGAAGCGATCGTACACCAACCTTCCGGATCAATCACCATCCTCGTGATGATCCTATGGTCGGGAGCTGTTTATGAGTTAATAATGATTATTCATGTCTTAAATTTTCAACTCTTGAAAATATGAATTATCATTACCATTAACTCAAAGGATGTATCACAGACACTAAATACACATGTGTGATAGAAAATAACCCATTTCATTAATTATAGTCAAAATTACAATTTTGCCCCTAGAAGTGTATTACAAGTGTCAGCCAATTCTGGCTTCTAGGGCACATATATCTAACAATCTCCCACTTGTCCTAAAGCCAATTGGCTACAAGTCTAAGTCCCATCTTCTCAAGGTGGGCTTCGATCTTCTGCTGGCCCAACGGCTTTGTAAGTGGGTCTGCCACATTATCTGCGGAGTTGACTCTCTTGACCTCAACGTAACCTTTCTCAAGGTAATCGCGGATGAGATGGTATCACCGTTTGCTTGGAACTCTTCCAGCACAAACAGTCTGCCAGATGTCGACTTTCGATCATCTATATCGGACATGAAGTCCGAGTCTGTGTATCCCTGGACCAGGAGTTCTCCGTTACCAAAGACCAACATCATATCCTTAGTTCTTCTCAAGTACTTAAGGATACATTTCACAGAAGTCCAGTGTTCTTCACCTGGATTTGACTGATATCTGCTTGTGACACTCACAGCATGGGCTATATCAGGTCGTGTACATAGCATGGCATACATGAGGCTCCCTATTGCAGAAGCATAAGGGATCTTGCTCATGCGTTCTATTTCCTCAGGTGTGCTGGGGCACATCTTCTTGGAAAGATGAATACCATGTCTGAAGGGTATTAATCCCCTCTTAGAGTTTTCCATACTAAACCTCTTTAGTACTTCCTCTATGTACATCTTCTGTGAAAGTCCTAGCATCCTATTCGGTCTATCCCCTATAGACCTTAATTCCTAGAATAAAGGATGCTTCACCTAGGTCTTTCATGGAGAATTCCTTGGACAACCACATCTTGACTGATGTCAACATGGGAATATCATTCCCAATAAGGAGGATGTCATCCACGTACAATACGAGGAAGACAACAGCGCTCCCACTGACCCTTTTGAAAACACATGGTTCCTCTTCATTTTTGATGAAACCAAACTTTTTGATCACATCATTGAAACGAGTGTTCCAGCTCCGAGATGCTTGCTTAAGTCCATATATGGACCTTTGCAGCTTGCAAACCTTGTGATCAGTATCACTGGATGTGAAACCTAGCGGCTGTTCCATATAGATATCTTCCTCAAGATATCCATTTAGGAATGCCGTTTTCACGTCCATTTGCCATATTTCATAATCGAAATAGGCTGCAACAGCAAGCAATGTGCGGATGGATTTTAGCATAGCTACCGGGGAAAAGGTATCCTGATAGTCAATGCCTTCGCGTTGACTATAACCTTTTGCCACCAGTCTAGCCTTGAATGTCTCCACATTCCCATCTGCACCAATCTTTCTCTTGAAGATCCATTTACACCCAATAGGTACTATACCTTCTGGTGGATCTACCAAGGTCCAGACTTGGTTTGAGTGCATCGAGTCGATCTCTGACTTCATTGCCTCAAGCCATTTCTCGGAGTCGATATCTGATATCGCCTCGTTGTAGGTTTTGGGATCATCACCATGAGCACCATTACCTATGAGGAACATTTCCTCTACATCCTCTGAAATAATACCTAAGTATCTTTCAGGGGGACGGGAAACTCTTTCCGATCTACGAGGTGGAGGAGGTAGTGTTCTTATTGGCTCAACCTGATTTGGTTCCACTTGGTCCTTAGCTCTTTCTGCTTGTGAGACTTTCTCATCAAGCTTAATCTGCTTTCCAATGCCACTATCTTGAATAAACTATTTTTCAAGAAATATGGCATGTCGACTCACAATCACATTGTGGTCTTCTGGAATGTAGAAATAGTATCCTAATGACTCTTTAGGATATCCTATGAATCGAGCTCTAAAGGACCTAAACTCTAACTTGTCCGCTTGTTGTCTTTTGACATAAGCCGGACAACCCCAAATTCTGAGATGACTCAGACTTGGTTTCTTACCGTGCCATATCTCATACGGTGTGGTAGGAACGGTTTTAGAGGGAACCCTATTCAGTAAATAGATTGAAGTTAATAATGAATGTCCCCAAAGAAAATCTGGGAGGTCTGTGAAGCTCATCATGGATCGAACCATATCCAATAGAGTCCGATTTCTCCGTTCTGAAACCCCGTTGAGTTGAGGTGTTCCTGGTGGAGTCCATTGAGAGACTATGCCATTTTCCTTAAGATAGTCTAGGAATTCCCGGCTAAGGTATTCACCTCCTCGATCTGATCGAAGAACCTTAATGGGTTTTCCAGTTTGTTTTTCTACTTCATGTCTGAATTCTTTGAACTTTTCAAAAGCTTCAGACTTATGTCTCATAAGATACACATACCCATACCTAGACAGATCATCGGTAAAGGTAATGAAGTAGACAAAATTGCCTCTAGCCGGCACATCGAATGGGCCGCACACATCAGTATGTACTAGGGCAAGGAGATCTGTGGCCCTCTCCCCATGTCCAACAAAAGGGAGTTTAGTCATTTTGCCTTGAAGACAAGATTCACAAGTTGGATACGACTCAAAAGTCAATGGACTCAATAGCCCATTTTTCTCCAATTTGTTAATCCTATCTTCTGCTATATGACCTAATCTCAGGTGCCATAGATATCTGTCGTTTGGACTATCCCTAGGTCGTTTGGCATTCACGTTTTGCTCGATAGTTAAAACAGGTACATCAATATGCAACTGATAAAGACCATTAACAAGGAAACCATTTGCAATTTTATTTCTTTCATAAAGAATGTTACAATGGTCCTTAAAGAAGGTGATCACATAACCTTCTTGTGCTAAGCATGAAACAGAAATCAAATTCCTGCTAGCTGCAGGCACATAATAACAGTCTTTTAAAACTAAGTCTAAACCAGATGGTAATCGCAGAGGGTATGTTCCCACGGCTACTGCAGCAACTCTTGCTCCATTACCGACGCGTAGGATCATGTCTCCATCCCTCAGCCTCCTGCTATCCTCAAGACCCTGCATAGAAGTGCACAGATGAGCACTAGAACCAGAGTCAAGCACCCAACTGGATGCAGAAGAAACCGTAAGGTTAGACTCAATAACGAGCATACCTCCAGAAGGACCTTCCTTCTTGTTCTTTCAGGGTGGCCAGGTAAGTAGGGCAGTTCCGCTTCCAATGGCCGTCGCTGTTGCAATGGAAACACTTTCCTTTGCCATCGACCTTCTTCTTCGGTTCTGCCTTCTTCTTCTTTGATCCTTCTACCTTTTGCTTTTTCACAGACTTCTTTTTCTTTCCATAAGACTTTCTTTTGGAAGAAGTCCGTTCCATAGCAAGAACTGAGCCTTTAGAACCTTTCATAGAAAGCTCAGCGGTAACCAGCATATTCATCAACTCGGCCAAGGAATTTTGAAGTTTATGCATGTGGTAATTCATGATGAATTGCCCATATGCATCAGTCAAGGATTGCAGAATAATATCATTCTGCAAGTCCAAGTCCAACTTCACACCGAGCTTCTCAAGCTCTTCCATGTCCTTGATCATTGTCAGACAGTGATCTTGGACTGACTGCCCATCACGCATCTTAGCCTTAAAAAGTCGTTTCGTGACTTGATATTTGGCTGCGCGACTCTGTTCACCAAACATCTCCTGCAGGTGAGCCAACATTTGGCGAGCAGTCCCGATATCTTCATGTTGGCGCTGGAGCTCATCAGACATCGAGCCCAACATGTAGTATCTGGCCTTATTGTCTTCGTCAATCCATTTTTCCAGAGACGCTCTCTGTTCAGTGGATGGACGAGCTGGTAAGGTGGGAGGGTCCTGGTCCAAAACATGTGTTAACTTCTCTGAACCCAAAACAATTTTGTAGTTCCTGAGCCAATCTTTATAATTGGGTCCAGTCAGTCTATGTGTGTCTAGGATACGTGCCAGTGGGTTGGACGCAGACATTTTCCTGTAGAGAGTCAAAGATTCTAGTTAGATACTGTAATTTTGACTTGACCAATTTGTTTAGGGATTTTATTTTTAAACAAATTAGCTCCCACTATTTTCTCGGATCCCTACACTCCCTCTGTAGAGATGCGAAAATCTCCGCGATTGATGATTTCTAGTGGGTGGTGCGGTCTCACCAACTGACTCATCACCTCACCTAACAGTTATTGGTGATGGGTTAGCCAATGAGTGAACAACTCTTGTTCAATGATTCTCTAATCATGGTGCACCCAAACTTGGTCTCTAATTCATGAATCTCACCGTATCCGGAATATTGATCCACTCCTTAGTTAAGTCAGACCCACCATTTGCATAGACTGGGTTCCTAATTGGGTCTCTCACCGTATCCGGAATATTGAGCCCAACTCATCCTCCAGCCCATAGCATCCAATGCCTAATAGACATGGTTGCGTCTTCCCGGTGCAACTGAGCCACTGTATCCAGCCGAGAACAATCAACCCCGGGAAGGGCCCGCACGTCTACAATGGTGGAAGACCTCGGACTTAATCTTTTCTTAGGGAGAATTGATTCAGGTCTCATTAAACTAGACTTGGCTTAGTCATAACAATTATGACTAACCTAGTGGCATGGGTCAGCTCGGATTATTGACCACCTCAGATCAGAACTGTGTCAACAGATATGGCCAGGTAAGTGAGACCGGTGGAAGGAATATGCCGTTAACTCGCACAAGAACGCATTCAGGTCGAGTAGCTTCCAATTAAAAACCAGTCGGTCGTCTGTGCCAAACTTACCTTAGACACCAAATTGTTGAGTCAGAACCAATTGGGTTAGCCTACAATCCAGACTCTAACCTCTGAGCCTAATTAGGTCTTGCTTGATCGTGACTCGATCTTGACCCAGACTTAATCCTATTAGGCTGGTCAATTTAAGCATTGTTGATCCCATCTAACCAACTCTTGATTCGGTTTGATCAACCGCTTAGACCTAATTGAGCTACCCAAGCCCGAACCCAGTATTATGAATATGTCTTAGATCTGAAATTCTCAATTTTAGACCTAATTAATATTCCATAAACTTAATTCTTAATTAAGTTGGGTTCATAAACAAAATATGCACAATAAATCCTAGGGTTTCAGGATCTAGGGTTTTGCAGAAAGTAAGTTTTGGGTTTCTGATTAAGGACGAACACGCAGCACCCCTACACGTCATAAGAACACCCCATCGAATGGGAAGAGAGGGCCTTTAAACCCTTCTTCGTTCTTATGACCGGACGGCCAAGAGGAACGCCTTAATCAGGAACATGTAAATACTACAAAACAGTTATAGATCTATATCATATATCTCATATACAAATTTAGATCTAATCAAGGCATATTTTGCATACATCTCATGTATCATAATCATGCATGTTTTCAGATCTAAATTATCACATAATAATCTAAAAAATTAGATTTAAATTGATCTAATCAAAATAAATTCTAATCTAGACAATTATGTAGAACTATTCTACAACTAGTCTAGTCATGCATCTATCATATCTCATATGATATTTAAAATTAAATAATTTTTATTTGCTGTTTATCAGATGTTATTATAACACTTATAATATCAGAAAATAGTAAATAAGAAGATCTAAAATATGATTTAATCATATTAAATCAAAGACATGCAAAACTATTCTATAGAACTATTCTATTCTAGAACTAGTCATGCATATCTTCATGTTCTTAGATCCAAATCATTTAATTTTAATTTTTCTGATTTCAGATCTGATCACATCTCATGTGACATCTGAAATCACTTTATTTTTAATTAAAATAAAATTAAAATCAGATCTAAACAATTTTAGAACCATGGCTCTGATACCAGTTGAAGGGAAATCCTGATTTCCCGGTCCAGGTTCGTCCAGATCTGATTAGATCAAGAGATATATTTCAAAAATTTTTCTCTTGATCTCAATCAGATCTTGATATGTTTCAGATCTGATTCTTATTATTTTAATAAATAAAATAAAATAAGATAAATTAAATCAAATTTAATTTACCTGATTTGGGTAATCCTATTACCCTGTAGATGATCCTGATTGCAGCGGAAGGTTCTGGATCTTAGCCACGCAAGCGCCTGGCCTCTACCGGTATCCACTCGGGTTGGATCTGGAGAATCCTCTTCTTCTCTATCACACCTCCAAAAATCAGATCTGGATCTGATCTGGAGGATCTTCAAAACTCTTTTGAAGATCTGCAGTCGTCCTTTTGCAGCAGCGCAGCCTTCTTGCTTTTGATCGCCTTTCCTTGATCTGAATCGCACCAAACTAAGTCCAAAACACTTTTGGACGTGGAGAGCAAGGGGAGAAGAGAGTATGGCGTGGAGAAGGAGGGGAGAGGCAGCCTTGGGGCGTGGTCTAATCTCATTCACTTTCACTTAGGAATTAGGGTTGGGCGCAGGGTCTTATTTATAGACCTAAGCTTGTGATCCAACTCCTCTTCCTCTCAACCAATCACAACCCTTTGTGAAATCAGATCTAAATCTGATTGGTTGAAAAAGAGACCCCTGGATTCCTCCTTAGAGGGCGCCTAAGACCAGTCAAACTGGATTCTTAGTAGAACTCTGATTGGAATCCTAAAGGGAGGTGGAGTCCTTGTCCAACAAGGACTCCTAGGCGCCTCCTACTTGGGCTCACGCCACCCTTGGCGTGCGCCCTTCTCCTTGCCAGGTTCTGGCAGGGGGACAAGCCCCCACCAGCTCTCCAATAGGTGCATGACATGTGGTCAAAAGTCAAAGGGTCAATGGTCAACGTTTGACCAGTCAAAGGTAGACTTTTGACCAAAGTCAAAGAACAAGAAATGGCAGGTGACCAAAAATGGCAGGTAATGTCTTACAAATAAGACAACCTATTCTGACTTGGACAACCTCCAGTCAGACCATATGAAGGCCTCTGATTGAGCACAAACTCCTTTGGCTCAGTCAGGACAACTTATTTATGATAGTAAAAGAAGAACGTTAGGTTCAATCGAGTGCTAGCACGATTTCCTTGAACCTAATTGAATCTCATTCAGATCAATTGAACTAGATCAGTTCAATTGATGATCACCAGATTCAAACCCTTGTTTGTGTGACCCAGTTAGGTTCAGTTCTGTATGGTAATGGGATATGTCATGATCTCTATCATAGACATCATCGAAACTCCTTTCGATGGATCAGAACTCTTCTGATTCGAACAGCTAGAATGATCGATCATCTAAATCATTCTAATTGCTCCCAAAATCCACCAGTGACACCTAGCAGTATATGGTGGCAACCCATCAGAGCTGAATGCGAACCTCTTGGTGCAGCTACCTGTGTGATTCAGTTCTTCTATCTTGAGCCCCGATCAGATTAGGGTTAAGGTGAACTCGTCAAACCCTAGTCTCTGTCATATGATGTAATCATTCGATTCGAGTCCAATGTGAAAATCTAAATAGAAACTCTTTCTATTATTTCACTCTACCATGGCCATGGGATTTCTGGACTTGATTCTCATGATCATCATAGGGCTACTCCTCTACCACCGAGGTAGATAGATCCCATCTTGATGCAATCCAGTTCCTACAATGAACATGCTATAGCCAACATACACCTCAGGGTTCCATATGGCTAGGAGACCGAGTAATGGTGTAGTCAAACTATAACACCCTCAAGGTGAACTGCCGATGCATCTCAGGTCAAAGAACCAGACACACTACTGCAGCATCGAGTCAGTCATTGACGAGAAGGTAGACTTCCTAATGACTACTCGAGGTGGTCACGCTCAGTGCCCTCGTTCTCTAACGAGTACCTGTACTCTCGCTCCGGTGTCTCCACACCGTAGACTCAAGACTCATCTACTAAAGAGAAGCGATCGTACACCAACCTTCCGGATCAATCACCATCCTCGTGATGATCCTATGGTCGGGAGCTGTTTATGAGTTAATAATGATTATTCATGTCTTAAATTTTCAACTCTTGAAAATATGAATTATCATTACCATTAACTCAAAGAATGTATCACAGACACTAAATACACAAGTGTGATAGAAAATAACCCATTTTATAAATTATAGTCAAAATTATAATTTTGCCCCTAGAAGTGTATTACAAGTGTCAGCCAATTCTGGCTTTTAGGGCACATATATCTAACATGACTATCACTTATAATACACTTCTAAAAGCAATTTTATAATTTTAATTATAAATTAATAAATAGATTATTTTTTATCATAGTATGTATTTAAAAGTGTCTGTGATACATCCTTTGAGTTAATGATAATGATAATTCATATTTTCAAGAGTTAAAAATTTGAGATATGAATTTTCATGATTAACTCATAAAATGCTTCCGACCATAGGATCATCATGAGAATGCTGATCGATCCAGAAGGTTAGGGTATGATCGCTTTCTTAGGATAGACGTGTCTTGAGTCTTCGGTGTGAAGACATCGAAGCGAGAGTATAGGTCCTTGTTAGAGAATAAGAGCATTGAGCGTGACCACCTCGAGCAGTCATAAGAAAGTCTATCTTCTCATCGATGACTGACTCGATGCTGTAGTGGTGTGTATGGTTCTTTGATCAAAGGTGCATCGATAGTTCACCTTGAGGGTGTTGTAGTCTGACTACATCGTAACTCGATCTCCTAGTTAATCAAAATTCTAAGGTGTATGTTAGCCATAGCATATTCACTATAGGAATTTGGTTGCTCCAATAAGGAGATCTATCTACCTTGGTAGATGAGGAGCAGGCCTATAATAATCATGAGATTGAGTCCTTAAGCCCATGGCCATGGCAGAGTGAAAATAATAGAAAGAGTTTCTATTAGGATTTCACATTAGACTCGAATTGAATGATTAATTTATATGACGGATATTGGGTTTAATCAGTTCACCTTAACCCTAATCCTATAGGAGCTCAAGATAGAAGAACCCAATTACATAGGTAACTATACTGAGAGGTTCACTTTTAGTTTTGATGGATTGCCACCATATACTGCTAGGTGTCACTGATAAATTTTGAAAGCAATTAGAATGATTTTGATGATCAATCATTTTAATTATATGAATCAGAAATGTTCTGGTCCATTGAAATGTATTTTGATGATGTCGATGATGGAGATCGCGGCATATCTCATTACCATACAAAATTGAACCTAAGTAGATCACATAAATAAAAGTTTGAGTCTGGATGTCATCAATTGAGCTAACTCAGTTCAATTAATTTGGATTAGATCCAATCAGGTTCAAGATAATCGTGCTAGCACACGATTGATCCTGACTTTCTTCTTTTGAAATCTTTTTGGTTCATCACAACCAAGTCAAATATGATTTAACTCATTCTTATATTTTGAATGGATTTATTTTCATCTAAGTAGAATAAGTCTTGTTTAGATTAATTGTAGAAATTAAATCCATTCATAGTCAAATTGGACTAGGGTCAAAAGTTGACCTATTTGAGAGAATTAAGGGTCACCTGATCAGATGCTTCAACAAAATTCTCTAAAATTTATTTTAAAATTATTTTTAGATATATGGTAGAGCATGAATTATATATTAGGTGTACTAAATTTTATAATTTTTGGAGGTGTCTAGATTGAGTTATGATAGAGTTGGATTTGGATCAAACTCTTGAGGAAGGAGTCCTAGGCACAGTGGACTTTTCCTTATCTACTCATGCTGCCACCTTCTAGATTGATTTTTGGTGTCAAAATTAGATGGGATCTGGTGATTTTTGTGGAGATCAGGTCTAGGAGTCCCAATGGTTGAAAAAATAAGGATTTTGGTCAAAGAGGGACTCTAACTTGGTGCTATATTTTTGTACAAGAATCCTTGCACCAAGGCTCTTCATGGAGAAATATTTTTCATACCCAAAGGATACCATTCTAGATATCCCACACCCCCTTTGTCCTCTCTCTTCATCTCTTCTACATGCCTAAAAGGTTAGGCATAAATCTGAGAAGAAGATCCAATCTGATTTATGAAGAGTTCAGCATCTATGCGATGGTGTTCATGAGATGGACATGCTGCCTTCAAAAATTTTTTTGAAGAACTTTCAGAATAGATTCAGATCTAATCTTTGGAGAAAAGATTTAAAAGAAGAAGATGTCTAGATTCTTCCTAAGCAAATATCGGTAGAGGCCAAGCGTGTGCATGGCTCCTTCTAGATCCTCAAAAAACATCAGGATCATCGTAGGATAATCAAATTACCCAAATAAGGTATGAAATTAAATCTGATTTAATTTTTATTTTAACTTTTAATATTATATCATCATCATCAGATCTAAGAACTCTTAGATTTGATTAGATTATTTAAAAAGTTTTTAAAGAAATTTATCTCAGATCTGCACCTACGGTGAAAAATAGGATTTTTCCTTCAACTGGTATCAGAGCCAGATTTGTAGTTCTTCAGATCTACCATAGATCTGATTTTATTTTTATTTATAATCTAATATTAAATAATTTTAGATGTCATATAAGATGTGATTAGATCTAAAATTAAAAAATTATAAAATTAAATATTTTAGATCTAATATGTATAAGATGCATGACTAGACTAGGTATAGAATAGTTCTATGTATAGTCTAGTATGATCATGTATTTATTTTAATTAAATATAATTTTAGATTTATTTAATTTTTATTTTTTTTGATGTTATAATTATTATAATCAGATTTAAAAATAAAAAAATATTTTTTTAAAATTTTTGATTTATTCATATGAGATATGAAAAATGCATGCTTAGACTTGTCATAGAATAGTTCTATAAGATGTCTAGAATAGTTTTATATTTGATATGATCAAATTTAATTTTATTTTTCAGATTTAATATATAATATTTTAGATCTAAATGTATGCATATTGATGATACATGAGGTATATGCAACACATGTATTAGTTATATCTTTTTATATGTGATATATGATCTAACTAGTTTTATAGTAAAAAAATTATATTTCTAATTAAGAAGTTTTCAATGGCCATTCGGTCATAAGAACAAAGTAGGATTTAAAGATCCTCTCCTTCCATTCGATAGGATGTTCTTATGGTGTGTTGGGATGCTACGCGTTCATCCTTAATCAGAAATCAGAACTTATTTTTCTACAAAATCATAGATCTTGAAATCCTAGAATTTTTATTACATATTTTATTCATGAACCCAAAATTTAATTAAAAATTAAGATTATAAAATTAATTAGGTCTAAAAATTATGAATTTTAGATCTATGATATATTCATAAAATTGAATTTGGGCTTGGGTAGCTCAGTTAGGTCTAGTGGTTGATCAAACCAAATCAAGAGTTGGTTAGGTGGGATAAAAAAAACTTAGATTTGACCAACCTAATAGAATTAAGTCTGGGTTAAGATCGAATCACATTAAAATATGACTCGATCAAGTCAAGACCTAATTTGGCTCCATGGTTCGAGCCTGGATTGTAGGCTAACCCAATTGATTTTGATTTGATAATTTGGTATCTAAGGTATGTTTGGTAGATATGACTGACTGGTTTTTAATTGAAAGTTACTCGACCTGAATACGATCTTATCGAGTTAATGAAATATCCCTTCCATCGGTCATACTTGGCCATTTTTGTTGACCTAGTTTTGATTTGAGGTGGCTAATAATTTGAGCCAACCCATGCCACTAGGTTAGTTATAATTGTTATGACTAAGTCAAGTCAAATTTAAAGAGACCTAAATTAAATCTTCCTAAAAAAATATTAAGTCTATAATCTTCCACCATTGTAGATGTGCTGGCCCTTTCCAAGTTTGATTATTCTCAGCTGGATATAGTGGTTCAGTTGCACCAAAAAGATGCAACTATATCTATTAGGCATTGGATGCTACAGATTGGAGGATGGGTTGGGCACAATATTTTGGATACGGTGAGGAACCCAATCAAAAATTCAATCTATGCAAATGGTGGGTTTGACCTAACTAATGAGTGGATCAATATTCTAGATACGGTGAGATTCATGAATTAGAGATCATATTAGGGTGCACCACGATTAGAGAATCATTGGACAAGAGTTGTCCACTCATCGGTTGACCCATCACTAATAACTATTAGGTGAGGTGGTTAGTCAGTTGGTGAAATCGCACCACCCACTAGAAATTAATAATTGCAGAGATTTTCGTATCTCTACCAAGAGAGTGTAGGGATCTGAGTAAATAGTGGGAGCCTAATTTATTGAAAAATAAAATTTCTAAATAAATTGATTAAGTATAATTACAAAATTTAACTAAAAACTTTGACTCTTTATAGGAAAATATCTGCGTCCGACCCACTAGCTTGTATCTTGGACACCCATAGACCAGACCAGATCCAACTATAAGGATTGACTCCAAAACTTCAAAATTATTTTGAATTCCAAGAAGTTGACTCATGTGTGGGAACAGAATCCTCCCACCTTATCAGCCCATCCATCTACTAATCAAAGAGCATCTCTCGAAAAGTGGACGGACCAAGATAACAAAGCTAAGTATTATATGTTGGACTCGATGTCAGATGAGCTCCAGTGCCAACATGAAGACATTAAGACTAGCCACCAAATATTTGCTCACCTACAAGAGTTGTTTGGTGAATAGAGTTGCACAGCCAAATATCAAGTCATTAAAATACTATTTAAGGCTCAAATGCATGATGGACAGTCAGTCCAAGATCATTGTCTAATGATGATCAAGGACTTAAAAGAGCTTGAGAAGCTCGGTGTCAAGTTAGATCAGGATTTGTGGACTGACATAATTCTGCAGTCTTTGACTGATGCGTATGGGCAGTACATCATGAACTACGATATGCATAATCTTCAGAATACCTTGGCTTAGCTCTTGAATATGTTGGTTACTGCTGAGCTTTCTATAAAAAGTTCTAAAGGCATAGTACTTGCTGTGGAGCAGACTTCTTCCAAGAGAAACTCTTTTAGGAAGAAGAAGAAGTTCGTGAAGAAGCAGCAGGTGGATGGTCGGAAGAAAAAGAAGGCAGAGCCAAAGAAGAAGGCCGCTGATAAAGAAAAATATTTTTATTGCAACACTGATGGCCATTAGAAGTAAAACTATCCTTTTTACCTGGTCAATCTGAAGAATAAGGAGGCAGGTCCTTCTAGAGGTATGCTCATTATAAAATCTAATCTTATGATTTTTTCTGCATCCAATTGGATACTTGACTCTAGTTCTAGTGCTCACTTGTCCACTTTTATGCAGGATCTTGAGGATAGCAGGAGGCTGAGGGATGGTGAGATAATCCTATGCATCAAGAATGGTGGAAGAGTTGCTGTTATGGTCGTGGAAATCTATCCTCTGCGATTATCGTCAGGATTAGACTTAGTACTTAGAAACTATTTTTATGTGCCTATAGCAAGCAGGAATTTGATTTTTATTTCATATTTAACATAGGAAGGCTATGTAATTAGTTTTCTTAAGGTCCATTATAATATTCTTTATGATAGAAATAAAATTGCAAGTAGTTTCCTTATAAATGATCTCTATCAGTTACATATTGATGTTTCTATTTTTAATATTGAGCAAAACATTAATGTCATAGGATCAAAGTGATCTAAGGATGGTCTAAATGATAGGCATCTTTGGCACCTTAGGCTAGGTCATATAGCTGAAGATAGGATTAACAAATTGGAGAAATTCAGGCTGTTAAGTCCATTAACTTTCAAGTCATATCAAATTTATGAATCATGCCTTCATAGAAAAATGACCAAGCTTCTTTTTTTAGGACATGGGAAAAGGGCCATAGACCTACTTGCCCTAGTACATAATAATGTTTGCGGCCCATTTGATGTGCCAGCCAGAGGTAATTACATCTATTTCATCACCTTTATCGATGATTTATCTCGGTATGGGTATGTGTATTTGATGTGACATAAGTCTGAAGCTTTTGAAAAGTTTGAAGAATTCAGACTCGAAGTAGAAAAAAAATAGAAAAACTAACTAAGGTTCTTCGATTAGATCAAGGAGGCGAATACCTTAGTCAGGAATTTTTAGACTATCTTAGGAATTATGGCATAGTCTCTCAATGGACTCCATCTGGAATGCCTCAACTTAACGAAATTTTAAAATGAAAAAATTAGATCCTATTAGATATGGTTTGATCCATGATGAGTTTCATGGACCTTCTTGAGTTTTTTTAGGGATGTAGTCTGTTGACTGCTATATTTCTACTGAATAGGGTTCCATCTAAAACCATTCCTGCCACACCATATGAGAAATGGCATGATAAGAAACCAAGTCTGAGTTATCTCAGAATTTAGGATTGTTCCACCTATGTTAAGAGATAACAGACGGACAAATTAGAGTCTAGATCCTTTAGTGCTCGATTTATAGGATATTCTAAAGAGTCGTTAGGATATTATTTCTATCTTCTGAAAGATCACAAGATGATTGTGAGTCGGCATGCCATCTTTCTTGAAAAATAATTTATTCAAGATGGTGGCATCGAAAAATAGATTAGGCTTGAGGAGAAAGTCTTCCAAGAGCCACGAGCCAGGGAACCTATGGAACCCAATTAGATTGAGCCAGTCCAATCACTATCTCATCTTCCTCGTAGATCAGAAAGAACTTTCCATCTCCCTAAAAGGTACTTAGCTACTATTTCAGAGGATGTAGAGAAAATATTCCTCATAGAAAAGGAAATTCATGGTGATGATCCCAAAACCTATGATGAGACGATATCAGATATTGACTCCGAGAAATGGTTAGAGAAAATGAAGTCAGCGATTGACTCAATGCGTTCGAACCAAGTCTGGACTATGGTAGATCCATCTAAAGGTATAGTACCTATTATGTGTAAATAGATCTTCAAGAGAAAGATAGGTGCCGATGAAAGTGTAGAGACATTCAAAGCAAGGCTCGTAGAGAAAGAATATAGTCAGTGCAAAGGCATTGACTATTAGAATACTTTTTTGCTAGTAGCCATACTCAAATCCATCCGTACATTGCTTGCTATTGTAGTCTATTTTGATTATGAAATATGGTAGATGGACGTAAAAATGACATTCTTAAATGGATATCTTGAGGAAGATATCTTGAGCAAGCTGTAAAGGTCCATATATGGACTTAAGCAAGCATCTCGGAGCTGAAATACTCATTTCAATAATGTGATCAAATCATTTGGATTCATCAAGAATGAGGAGTCCTGTATTTTCAGTCTGATCAGTGGGACCACTGTTGTCTTTCTCGTACAGTATGTGGATGACATCTTTCTTATTAAAAATGATATTTTCATGTCGACCACAGTCAAAATATAGTTGTCTAAAGAATTATTCATGAAAGGCCTAGGAGAGACATCCTTTATTCTAGAAATTAAGGTCTATAGAGATAGACCAAATAGGATGCTGGATCTCTCACAGAAAATGCACATAGAGGAGATGTTAAAGAGGTTTAGCATGAAAAACTCCAAGAGGGGATTAGTGCCCTTCAGACATGGCATTCATCTCTCTAAGAAGATGTGTCCTAACACACTTGAGGAGATTGAACACATAAGCAAGATCCCTTATGCTTCCATAATAGGGAGCCTTATGTATGCCATGCTATGTACACGACCTGATACTGCTCATGCTGTGAGTGTCATGAGTAGGTATCAATCGAATTCAGACGAAGAGCACTGAAGTTCTGTGAAATATATCCTTAAGTACTTGAGAAGGACTAAGGATGTATTTCAAGTCTTTGGTAATGGAGAACTCTTGGTCTAAGGGTATACAGACTCAGATTTTATATTCGATATAGATGATCGAAAGTCGATATCTGAAAGTCTATTTATTTATAATGGTGGTGCTATCAGCTAAAAAAGTATCAAGCAGATGGTGATAGTAGATTTCACCATGGAAGTAGAGTACATCGCCGCATCAGAAGCTGCAAAAGAGGCATTTTGGTATGAGAGTTCATCATAGAGCTCGGAGTGATGCCATCAGATATCATCCCTCCATACTGCGACAACAATGGTGCGATAGCCATGGCTGAGTTGAGGTCTCACCAGAATCGAAGCACATCGAGTGGCGATACCACCTCATTCATGATTACCTCGAGAAGGGATACGTCAAGGTCAAGAGAGTCAACATTGTAGATAATGCGACTGACCTGCTGACAAAGTCATTAAGCCAGCAGAAGATGGAAGCCCATCTTGAGAAGATGGAACATAGATTTGTAGCCAATTGGCTTTAGGTCAAGTTGGAGTTTGTTACATGTGTGCCCTAGAAGCCAGATTGGCTATAACTTATAATATACTTCAAAGGACTATTTTATAATTTTAACTATAAATTAATAAATGCATTATTTTCTATCATAGTGTATATTTAAAAGTGTCTGTGATACATCCTTTGAGTTAATGGTAATAACAATTCATATTTTCAAGAGTTAAAAATTTAAGACATGAATTTTCATAATTAACTCATAAAATACTCTCGACTGTAGGATCATCATCAGGATGATGATCGATCCAGAAGGTTGGTGTATAATCGCTTACTTAGGATAGATTTGTCTTGAGTCTATGGTGTGGAGACATCGAGGTGAGTGTATAGGTACTTGTTTGAGAACAAGAGCACTGAGTGTGACCATCTCAAGTAATCATAAGAAAATCACCTTCTCGTCGATGATTGACTCGATATTGCAGTGGTGTGTATGGTTCATTGACCTGAGGTGCATCGATAATTCACCTTGAGGGTGTTATAGTTTGACTATATCATAACTCGATCTCTTATCCATTCGGAATCCTAAGGTGTATGTTGGTTATAGCATATTCATTGTAGGAATTAGATTGCACTAATAAGGAGATCTATCTACCTTGGTAGATGAGGAGTAGCCTTATGATAGTCATGAGATTGAGTCCGTAATCCCATGGCCATGGTAGAGTGAAGATAATAGAAGGAGTTTCTATTAGGATTTCACATTGAACTCAAATTGAATGATTAATTCATATGACGGACATTGGGTTTGACGAGTTCACCTTAACACTAATCCTGTCGAAGCTCAAAGATAGAAGAATGCAATCATACAGGTAACTTCTCTGAGGGGTTCTCTTTTAGTTCTGATGGATTGCCACCATATACTGCTAGGTCTCACTTATGGATTTTTGGGAGCAATTAGAATGATTTTGATGATCAATCATTCTAATTGTATGAATCAGAAAAGTTCTAGTTCATCGAAAGGTGTTTCAATGATGTTGATGATGGAGATCATGACATATCTTATTACCATATAGAATTGAACCTAACTGAGTCACACAAATAAGGGTTTGGATCTGGATCTCATCAATCGAGCTAACCTAGTTTGATTGATTTGGATTAGATCCAATCAGGTTCAAGGTAATCATGCTAGCAAACAATTGAGCCTGACTTTCTTCTTTTGAAATCTTTCTGATTCATCGCAATTAAGTCAAATTTGATTTAACTCATTCTTATATTTTGAATGGTTTTATTATCATTTGACTGGAATAAATCTAGGTCAGATTAATTGTAGAAATTAAATCCATTCATAGTCAAATTGGATTAGGGTCAAAAGTTGACCTGTTTGAGAGAATTGAGGATCACCTGATCAGATACTTCTATAAAATTCTCTAAAAATTACTTTAATTTGATTTCTAGGTATGTGATAGAGTATGAACTATACATTGGGTGTACCAAATTTTATGATTTTTGGAGGTATCTAGACTAAGTTATGATAGAATTTGATTCAGATCAAACTCTTGAGGAAAGAGTCCTAGGCACAATGGACTCTTCCTTATCTACTCATGCCACCACCTTCTAGATTGATTTTTGGTATCAAAATTAGATGGGATCTGGGGAATTTTGTGTAGATCAGGTCTAGAAGTCCTAATGGTCAAAAAAATAAGGATTTTGATAAAAGAGGGACTCTAACTTGGTGCTATGCTTTTGTATAAGAACCCTTATGCTAAGTCTTTTCATGAAGAAATATTTTTCATACCCGAAGGCTATCATTCCAGATATCCCACACTCCCTCTATCCTCTTTCTGCCTCTTTTCTACATGCCTAAAAGGTTAGGCATGAATCTAAGAAGAAAATCTAATCAAATTTATGAGGAGTTCAGCATCTATGCGATGATGTTCGTGAGATGGATACGCTGCCTTTAGAAATTTTTTTGAAGGACTTTTAGATCAGATTGAGATCTGATCTTTGGTGAAAAGATTTGTGAGGAGAAGACGTCTAGATCCTTCCCAAGTGCATACTAGTAGAGGCCAGGCACATGCGTGGCTCCTTCTAGAACCTCAGAAAATATTAGGATTATTGTAGGATAATTAGATTACCCAAATAAGATATGAAATTAAATTTTATTTAATTTTTATTTTAATTTTAAATATTAGATTACCATGATCAGATTTGAGAACTTTTAGATCTAATTGGATCATTTCAAAATTTTTTAGAAAAATTTATCTCAGATCTGATCAAATCTGCACGATCCTGCAATAGAAAATAGGATTTTTTCTTCACTTTTTAAGTGTGTAGAAGAGAGGGAGAGAGGGGATAGAGATGGCATAGGATATGGTATGGGTGAGAGCATCTCTGCATGGAAAATAAAATCATGCAATATCTCTCTTTTGCATGAGAAAGGTTTAAAAACCAATGCCATATAGAGTCCAACTTTGACCAAATAACATACTTATTTAATCATTGGGACTCTAGGACTTATTCTCCATGTGAAACCCTAGATCCCATCTAATTTTTGTCACAAAAAATGATTCAAAAAGTGGATGACATGAGTAGATATGGAAGAGTCCATTGCACCTAAGACTCTTCGCTCAAGAGTTTGATCTAAATCAAACTCAATCAAAAACCTAGTCAAAGCACCACCATAAATCATGAAATTTGGCACACCCATAGCACGACTCTAGTCCTATCACATATCCAAAAATTAGATCAAAAAAATTTCTAGAGAATTTTCTAAAAGCATCTGATCAGGTCACCCTCAATTCTCTCAATTGGGTCAACTTTTGACCCAAGTCCAATTACACTAGGAATGGATTTAATTTTTATAATTAGTCTAACCTGGACTTGTTCTAGTTAGATGAAAATAAACCCATTCAAGATATAGGAATAAGTCAAATCAAATTTGACTTGATTGTGATGAATCAGAAAGATTACAGAAGAAGAAAGCCAGGCTCAATCGTATGCTAGCATGATTATCTTGAACCTGATTGGATCTAATCAACATCAATCAAACTACATTAGCTTAGTTGATGACATCCAGATCCAAACTCTTATTTATGTGATCTAGTTAGATTCAGTTTCATATGGTACTGAGATATGTCATGATCTCTATCATCGACATCATCGAAACACCTTTCGATGGACCCAAACTTTTCTATTTCATACAATTAGAACGATCGACCATCAGGATCACTCTAATTGCTCCCAAAATCCACCAGTGACACCTAGCAGTATATGGCGGCAATCCATCAGAACTAAAAGCAAACTTTTCAATGTAGCTACCTGTGTGATTGGGTTCTTCTATCATGAGCCCCAATAGGATTAGGATTAATGTGAACTCGTCAAACCTAATATCTGTCATATGAATTAATCATTTGATTCGAGTCCAATGTGAAACCCTAATAGAAACTCTTTCTATCATCTTCACTCTGCCATGGCCATGGGCTTAAGGACTCAATCTCATGATTATCATAGGGCTATTACACATTTATCGAGGTAGATAGATCTCCTATTGGTGCCATCCAATTCCTATAATGAACATGCTATAGCCAACATACACCTCAAGGTTCCGAATGGCTAGAAGATCAAGTTATGATGTCGTAAAACTATAACATCCTTATGGTGAACCACCAATACACCTCAGGTTAATGAATCAGACACACCACTGTAGCATCGAATCAGTCATCGACGAGAAGGTAGACATCCTTATGACTACTCAAGATGGTCATGCTCAGTGCCTTCATTCTCTAATGAGTACCAATATCGTCCCTCCGATGTTTCCATGCCATAGACTCAAGATACATCTATTCTAAGAAAGTGATCGTACATCAATCTTCTAGATCGATCACCATCCTCGTGATGATCCTACAGTCGAGAGTAGTTTATGAGTTCATTATGAAAATTTATGTTTTAAATTTTCAACTCTTGAAAATTTGAATTGTTATTACCATTAACTCAAAGACTGTATCACAGACACTTTAAAAACACACTATGATAGAAAACAACTCTTTTATTAATTTATAGTCAAAACTATAAAATTGTCCTTAGAAGTGTATTACAAATATCAACCAATCTGGCTACTAGGACACACATCTAACAAACTCCCAATTGACCTAAAGCCAATAGGCTATAAATCTAAGTCTTGTCTTCTCAAGGTGGGCTTCGATCTTCTGATGGCTTAATGGTTTCGTCAGCGGGTTAGTCGTATTATCGGCGGAATCGACTCTCTTGACTTTGGCATTTCCCTTCTCGAGGTAATCATGGATGAGGTGGTATCACCACTCGATGTGCTTGGATTTTTGGTGAGATCTTTGCTTCTTAGCAAGGGCTATGGCACCATTGTTGTCGCAGTACATAGGGATGGCATTTGATGGCATCACTCCGAGCTCTGTAGAAAACTTTTTGTACCAGAATGCCTGCTTTGAAGCCTTCAATGTGGTGATGTACTCTGCTTTCATGATGGAGTCTGCTATCACCGTATGCTTGAAACTCTTCCAACTGACAGCTCCACCATTATAAATAAATAGATTTATAGATATCGACTTTCGATCATCTATGTCAGACATAAAATCTGAGTCTGTATGCCCCTGAACCTGGAGTTCTTTATTACCAAAAACTAAAAGCATATCCTTAGTCCTTCTCAAGTACATAATAATATATTTCATAGAAGTCCAGTGCTCTTCACCTAGATTCGACTGATATTTACTCATGACACTCATAGCATGGGCAATATTAGATCATGTACATAGCATGGCATACATGAGGCTCCCTATTGCCAAAGCATAAGGGATCTTGCTCATGCATTCTATCTCCTCAATTGTGATAGGGCACCTCCTTAACACCTCCTCTATGTACATTTTCTGTGAGAGACTTAGCATCCTATTCGGTCTATCCCGATAGATCTTAATTTTTAGAAAAAAGATGCCTCTCCTAGATCTTTGATAAAGAACTCCTTAGACAACTATATTTTGTCTGTAGTCAACATGAAAATATCATTCTTAATTAGGAGGATGTCATCCATGTACAGTATGAGAAAGACAACAGCACTCCCATTGATCTTTTTGAAAACACAATGCTCCTCCTCATTTTTGATGAATCTAAATGATTTGATTACATCATTAAAATGAGCATTCCAGCTCCAAGATGCTTGCTTAAGTTCATATATGGATCTTTACAACTTGCATACCTTATGATCATTTTCACTGAATGTGAAACCTAGCAGTTGTTCCATATAGATATCTTCCTCAAGATATCCATTTAAGAACATCATTTTCACATCCATCTACCATATTTCATAACCAAAATAGGCTGTAACAACAAGCAATGTATGGATGGATTTGAGCATGGCTACTGACGAAAAAGTATCCTGATAGTCAATGCCTTCATGCTGACTATATCCTTTCGCTACGAGCCTTTCTTTGAATGTCTCTACATTCCCATCGGCACATATCTTTCTCTTGAGGATCCATTTACACCCAATAGGTACTATACTTTCAGGTAGATCTACCAAGATTCAGACTTAGTTCGAATGCATTGAGTCAATCTTTGACTTCATTGCTTCATACTATTTCTTAGAGTCGATATTTATTATCATCTCGTCATAGGTTTATGAACCATCACCATGAACCCCATTTCCTAAGAGGAACATTTTCTCTACATCCCTTGAGATAGTACCTAAGTACCTTTCAGGACAATAGAAAATTCTACTTGATCTATGAGGTGGAGGAGGTAGTATAGGGTTGGCTCAATCTGATTGAATTCCATAGGTTCCTTAGCTCGTTTCTCATCGAGACTCTCTTCTTGAGTCTAATCTATCATCCGATGCCACTATTTTGAATAAACTATTTTTTAAAGAAGATGGCATGTCAACTCATAATCACATTGTGATCTTCTGAAAGATAGAAATAATATCCTAATGACTCTTTAGGATATCCAATAAATTGAGCTCTAAAGGATCTTGACTCTAATTTGTTTGCCTGTTGTCTCTTGACATAGGCCAGACAACCCTAAATTCTAAGATGACTCAGATTTGGTTTCTTACCATACCATATCTCATACAGTATGGTAGAAATGATTTTAGAAAAAATTCTATTCAGTAAATATATAGCGGTCATCAGACTATATCCCCAAAGAAACTTAGGAAGATTCGTGAAACTCATCATGGACCGAACCATATCTAATAGAGTTTGATTTCTCCATTCTAAAATTTCATTGGGTTGAGGTATTTCAGGTAGAGTCTATTGTGAGACTATGCCATTATTCTTAAAATAGTCTAAAAATTTCTAACTAAGATATTCACCTCCTTGATCTGATCAAAGAATCTTAATGGATTTTTCTATTTATTTTTCTATTTCGAGCCTGAATTTCTTGAACCATTCAAAGGCTTCAGACTTATGTCGCATCAAATACACATACCCATACCGAGATAGATCATCGATAAAGATGATGAAGTAGATATAATTATCCCTGATTGGCACATCAAATGGATTGCATACATCAGTATGTACTAGGACAAGTAGGCCTATGGCCCTTCCCCATATCCTATAAAAGGGAGCTTGATCATTTTGCTATGAAGGCATGATTCACAAATCAGATATGACTCAAAAGTCAATAGACTCAATAGCCTAGATATCTCCAATTTGTTAACCCTGTCTCCAACTATATGATCTAGCCCAAGATGCCAAAGATACCTATCATTTAGACTATCCCTAGGTCGCTTTGATCCTATGGCATTCATGTTTTGCTCAATATTAAAAATAGAAATATCAATATATTACTGATAGAGACCATTTATAAGAAAATTACTTATAATTTTATTTCTTTCATAAAGAATATTATAATAATCCTTAAGAAAACTAATTACATAGCTTTCTTATGCTAAACATGAAATAGAAATCAAATTCTTACTTGCTGTAGGTGCATAAAAATAGTCTCTATGAACTAGATCTAATCTTGATGGTAATCCAAGAGGATATATTCCCACGGCTACAGCAGCAACTCTTACTCTATTTCTGATGCATAGGATCATCTTACCATCCCTCAGTCTCTTGCTATCCTCAAGATCCTACATAGAAGTGCACAAGTGAGCACTAAAACCAGAGTCAAGTATCCAACTAAATGCTGAAGAAATCATAAGGTTAGATTCTATAACGAGCATACCTCCAGAAGAACCTGCCTCCTTCTTGTTCTTCAAGCTGGCCAGGTAAAGAGGGCAGTTCTGCTTTCAGTGGCTATCTGTGTTGCAATGAAAATATTTTTTCTTATCAATGGCCTTTTTTTTGGCTTTGCCTTCTTCTTCTTCCCATCTTCCACCTTCTGCTTCTTCACAGTCTTCCTCTTCTTTCCAAAAGATTTTCTTTTGGAAGAAGTCGACTCCATAGCAAGCACTAAGCACTTTGAACTTTTCATAGAGAGCTTAGTAGTAACCGGCATATTCATAAGTTCAACCAAGGTATTTTGAAGTTTATGCATATGGTAGTTCGTGATAAACTACCCATACACATTAGTCAAAGACTGTAGAATTATATCAATCTACAGGTCCTGATCTAACTTGATATCGAGCTTCTCAAGTTCTTCTAAGTCCTTGATCATCATCAGACAATGATCTTGGATCGACTGTCCATCATGCATCTGAGCCTTAAAAAGTATTTTAGTGACTTGATATTTGGCTGCATGATTATGTTCACCAAACAACTCTTGTAGGTGAGCCTACATTTGTCAGCTAATGTTAATATCTTCATGTTGGTGCTGGAGCTCATCAGACATCGAGCCCAACATGTAATATTTAGCTTTGTTATGCTCATCAGTCCATTTTTTTAGAGATTCTCTTTGATCAGCAGACGGACATGCTAGTAAAGTGGGAGGATCCTGCTCCAATACTTGAGTCAACTTTTCGAAACCCAAAACTATTTTGATATTCTAGAGCCAATCCTTATAGTTAGGTCTGGTCAGTCTACAGGTCTCCAGGATACGAGCTAGTGAGTTTGATGCAGATATTTTTCTGTACAGAGTCAAAGATTCTTATTAGATTTTATAATTAGACTTAATCAATTTATTTAGAAGTTTTATTTTTAAATAAATTAGGATCTTACTATTTACTCGAATCCCTACACTTCCTTGATAGAGATGCAAAAATCTCACGATTATTGATTTCTAATGGGTGGTGCGGTCCCATTAACTGGCTCACTACCTCATGTAATAGTTATTGGTGATGGATCAACGATGAGTGGATAACTCTTATCCAATGATTCTCTAATCATGATACACCAAAATCTAATCTCTAATTCATAAAGCTCACCATGCCCAGAATATTGCTTGACTCCTTAGTTAAGTCAGACCCACTATTTGTATGAATTGGATTCCTAATTGGATCTCTCACCATATCCAAAATATTGAGTCCAACCCATCCTCCAATCCATAGCATCCAATGCCTAATAGACATAGTTGCATATTCCTGGTGCAATTGAACCACCGTATCCAGCTGAGAACAATCAACCTCGAGAAGGACCTGCATATCTATAACGATGGAAGACCTTAGACTTAATATTTTCTTAAAAAGATTTAATTAGGTCTCTTTAAATTTGACTTGATTTAGTCATAACAATTATGACTAATCTAGTGGCATGAATTATCTCGAATTGTTAGCCACCTCAAATCAAAATTGGGTCAACATAAATAGCTAGGTAAGTAACACCAGTGGAAGGGATATGCCATTAACTCAATAAGAACACATTCAGATCGAGTAGCTTTCAATTAAAAATTAATTGATCGTATCTGTCAGACTTACCATAGATACTAAATTATTGAATTAGAATCAATCGAGTTAGCCTATAATCTAGGCTTGAACTGTGGAGCCAAATTTGGTTTTGACTTGATCTAGTCACATCTCAGTGTGATTCAATCTTGATCCAAAGTTAATCCTATTAGGTTGGTCAATTTTGAGCTTTTTTTGATTCCACCTAACCAACTCTTGATTTGGTTTGATCAACCACTAGACCTAATTGAGCTACCTAAGCCTGAACCCAATTTTGTGAAGCAATCTTAGCTCTGAAAATTCATAATTTTTAGACCTAATTAATTTTATAATCTTAACTTTTAGTTAAGTTTTAGATTAATGAATAAAACATGTAATAAAATCCTAAAATTTTAGGTTCTAGAATTTTGTATAAAATAAGTTCTGATTTCTGATTAAGGACGAACACGCAGCATCCCTACACATCATAAGAACACCCCATCGAATGAAAAGAGAGGATCTTTAAATCCTACTTTATTCTTATGATCGGATGGCCAAGGAGAACGTCTAAATCAAAAATATATTTTTTGAAATAAAACTAGTTAGATCTAAATCATATATCACATATATAAAAGATCTAACCTATACATGTATTGCATACATCTCATGTATCATAACTGAATAAATCATGCATTCTTTCAGATCTAAAATATCACATCTTAAATCTAAAAAATAAAATTTAAAATTTGATCACATCAAAAATAAAACTATTCTAGGTTCTTTATAGAACTATTCTATAACTAGTCTAAGCATACATCTTTTATATCTCATATAAATAAATTAAAAATTAAAAACTATTTTTTTTTATTTTTTAGATTTAATTATAATAATTATAATATTAAAAAAAAAATAAAATAGATCTAAAATTATATTTAATCAAATTTAGAACATGATCTTACTAAACTATACATAGAACTATTTTATTCCTAGTCTAGTCATGCATCTCATACATTGTCGATCTAAATCATATAATTTTTAATTTTTTAATTTAGATATAATCATATCTAATGTGACATATAAAATTATTTAATATAAAATTATAATAAAAATTAAATTAGATTTAAAATAGATCTAAAGAATTGCTAACCTGGCTCCGATACCAGTTGAAGGAGAAAACTAATTTTTCGCCATAGGATCATCTAGATCTGATCAGATCTGAGGTAGATTTTTCTATAAAAATTTTTATAATCTAATTAGATCTAAGAGTTCTCAGATCAGATCATGATAATCTAATATTAAAAATTTAAAATAAAATTAAATCAATTTTAATTTTAAGTACCTTGTTGGAAATCTGATTATCCTACGATGATCCTATTTGTTCCTAAGGTTCTGAAAGGAGCCACGCATGCACCTGACCTCTACCGATATCTACTCAGATAGGATCTAAATATCTTATCCTTATGAATCTTTCTTCTAAAGATTAGATGTAAATCTGATCTGTAGATCCTTCAATACTATTTTTGAAGGCAGCCCTTCCATCATACGAACACCGTCGCATAGATCCTAAATCTTGAACCAAAAACCTTGGACCTTCTTCTTAGATTTGTGCCTAACCTTTTAGGCATGTAGAAAAAAGGGATAGAGAGGATAGAGGGGGCATGGAATAAGGAATGGGCGACAGCACCTCTGCATGGAAAATAAAATCATGTGATGCCTTTCTTTTGCATGAGAAAGGTTTAAAAACCAACACCATATAGAGTCCAACTTTGACCAAATAACATACTTATTTGATCATTGGGACTCTAGGACTTATTCTCCATATGAAACCCTAGATTCTATCTAGTTTTTGTTGCTAAAAATTATTCAAAAAGTGGGTGACATGAGTAGATAAGGAAGAGTCCATTGTGCCTAGGACTCTTCCCTCAATAGTTTGATCTAAATCAAACTCTATCAAAAATCTAGTCAAACCATGACCATAAATCATAAAATTTGGTACACACATTTTATGACTCAAGTCCTATCACATATCCAAAAATTAGAACAAAAGGATTTCTAGAGAATTTTCTAGAAACATCTAATCAAGTCACCCTCAATTCTCTCAATTGGGTCAACTTTTGACCCAAGTCCAATTGCACTAGGAATGGATTTAATTTCTATAATTAGTCTAACCTAAACTTATTTTAGTTATATAAAAATAAATCCATTCATGATATAAGAATAAGTCAAATCAAATTTGACTTGGTTACGATGAATCAAAAAGATTATAGAAGGAAAAAACCAGGCTCAATTGTGTGCTAGCATGATTACCTTGAACCAGATTGGATCTAATCCAAATCAATCAAACTGGATTAGCTTAGTTGATGACATCTAGATCTAAACTCTTATTTATATAATCTAGTTAAATTCAATTCTATATGGTAATGAGATATGTTGCGATCTCTATCATCAACATCATCGAAATATCTTTTAATGGATCAGAACTTTTCTGTTTCATACAATTAGAATGATCGATCATCAAGATCATTCTAATTGCTCCCAAAATTTACTAGTGACACCTAGCAGTATATGGTGGCAACCCATTGGAACTAAAAGTGAATTTCTCGATGTAGCTACCTGTGTGATTGGGTTCTTCTATCTTGAGCCCTGACAAGATTAGGGTTAAGGTGAACTCGTCAAACCCAACATCCATCATATAAATTAATCATTTGATTCGAGTCCGATGGGAAATCCTAATAGATACTCTTTCTATCGTCTTCACTCTACCATGGCCATGGGCTTAAGGACTCAATCTCTTGATTATCATAGGGCTACTTCTCATCTACTGAGGTAGATAGATCCCCTATTGGTGCAATCCAATTTCTATAATGAACATTCTATAGCCAGCATACACCTCAGGATTCCAAATAGCTAGGAGACCGAGTTATGGTTGTTAGATATGTGTGCCCTAGAAGCCAGAATTGGCTGACACTTATAATACACTTCTAAGAGCAAAATTATAATTTTGACTATAAATAATAAAATGGATTATTTTCTATCGCATATGTGTATTTAGTGTCTATGATACATCCCTTGAGTTAATGGTAATGATAATTCTTATTTTCAAGAGTTAAAAATTTAAGATAAGAATTTTCATTGTTAACTCATAAAATGCTTCTGACCATAGGATTATCATAAGGATGATGATTGATTCAGAAGGTTAGTATACAATCACTTCTTTGTAGTAGATCAGTCTTGAATTTACGGTGTAGAGACACTGGAGCGAGAGTACAGGTACTCGTTAGAGAACGAGGGCACTGAGCATGACCACGTCGAGTAGTCATAAGGAAGTCTACCTTCTCATTGATGACTGACTCGATGCTGCAGTGGTGTGTCTAGTTCTTTGACCTGAGGTGCATCGGCAGTTCACCTTTAGGATGTTATAGTTTGACTAAACCATGACTCGATCTCCTAGCCATTCAGAACCCTGAGGTGTATGTTGGCTATAGCATGTTCATTGTAGGAATTGGATTGCACCAAGATGGAATCTATCTACCTCAGTGGATGAGGAGCGGCCCTATGATAATCATGAGAATCAAGTCCATAAGCCCATGGCCATGGCAGAATGTGAAATAATAGAAAGAGTTTCTATTAAGGTTTTCACATTGGACTTGAATCGAATGATTAAATCATATGATAGAAATTAGGGTTTAATGAGTTCACCTTAACCCTAATCTGATCGGGGCTCTAGATAGAAGAACTTAATCAGACAAATACCTGCATCAAGACGTTCATTTTTAGTTTTGATAGGTTGCCACCATATGCTGCTAGGTGTCACTGGTGAATTTTAGGAGCAACTAGAATGATTTTGATGATCGATCGTTCTAGTTGCCAGAATCAGAAAGGTTCTGATCCATCGAAAGGAGTTTCGATGATATCGATGATGGAGATCATGACATGTCCTACTACCATATAGAACTAAACCTAACTAGGTCACACGAATAAGGATTTGGATCTGGATATCATCAATTGGACTAACCCAATTCAGTTGATTTGAATAAGATTCAATTAGATTCAAGGAAATCGTGCTAGCACACGATTGAGCCTAACGTTCTTCTTTTCTTATCTTTAAAAATTATCTCGACTAAGCCAAATAAGTTTGTGCTTACTCAGATACCTTTACCTAGTCTGACTGGAGTATATCCAAGTTAGAAAAGAATTGTCTTAGTTTATGAGATAAATTTGAGACAACACCAACCATTTTCCATCGCCTGCTAATTCTTGTACTTTGACTTGGTCAAACATTGACCTTTGACCCTTTGACATCTGTCCATATGTCACGCACTTATTGGAGAGCAGCTAGGGGCTTGTCTCCTCTCTGAAAATTAGAAAGAAAGGGGGCGCACGCCTAGGATGGCATGCACCCATGGATAGGGATGCTGGAGTCCCATACGGATGGAACTCCAGGTTGCTTATTGGATTCAAACTAAGTCACCCTCACCTATGAACTTTGACTAGTCTTAGGCACCACCTTAGGATGAAACCATGGGTCTCTCACTCCATCAATCAGATTTAGATCTAATTGAACGAAGCAACGTGATTGGCTGGGGTGATGCAGCACTACATGGTGCAGCAGAGTCTATAAATAAATCCTATCTGCGCCCATTTTTAACACTTCACTCCTAGCCATGCCCCAAGGCTGCCCCTCTCCCTTTTTCATACCAACATCTGGCCCTCTCTCTCCTCCCCATGCTTAAGAAAGTTGGGTTCTTTAGATTAGTGTAAGTCAGGCAAGAAAAGACCGATGAAAAAGAAAGAAGGCAGCACTGCTACAGAGACGATGGGTGATCTTCAGAAGGTGTTTTGAAGATCCTCCAAATTAGATCCAGATCTAATTTTTGGAGAAAAAAAAGAGAAGGAGAAAATCTCTAGATCCAGCCTGAGTGGATATCGGTAGATGCCAGGCACTTGCATGGCTAGATCCGGAACCTCAGAGCTTTCGTAGGATCATTAACGGGTAATCAAATTATCCAGAATCAAGGTAAAATTAATTCAAAATTAATTTAATCTTATTTTCTTAATCTTCAGACATAAATTAGATCTAATAAAGTATCAGATCTAATTTGGATCTAAGAGAAGAATTTTTGAAATATGCCTCTCGATTCAATCAGATCTGAACGAATCTGATCCAAAAATTCAGGATTTTCCTTCAACTGGTATCAGAGCCAGGCTCTTATAAAATTAATTTAGATCTAATTTAATTTGATTAATTAGTGATTTTAGATATCACATGAGATGTGATTAGATCTAAAATTAGAAAATAAAAAATTAAAATTAATTGATCAAGATCTAATATGTATGAGATAGATAACTAGACTAGGAATAGAATTATTCTATATGTAGTCTTGTATAATCATATTTTTTATTTGATTAAATATAATTTTTAAATCTATTTATTTTTTATTTTCTAATATTATAAATATTATAATTAGATCTAAAAATAAAAAATAAAATAAAATTAATTTGTTCATATGAGATATGATACTTGCATGTTTAGACTAGTTATAGAATAATTATGTAAATAAGTCTAGATTAAATTCTATTTGATAAGATAAAATTTAAATTTAATTTTTTAGATGGTTATTAGATAATTTAGATCTAAAAAATATGCATGCATGATATATGTGATACATACAAAATATGTTTCAATTAGATCTTTTATATTAGATATATGCTTAGATCTAATTTATTTTTTGTAGATTAGTTGTATTTTTGATTAAGGCATTTTCCTTGGCTGCCGGATCATAAGAATAAAGTAGGGCTTAAAGATCCTCTCCTTCCATTCAATGGGGTGTTCTTATGATGTGTAGGGGTGCTGCATGTTCGTCCTTAATCAAAAAATGAAAAACATACTTTCTGCAAAATCCTAGATCCTGAAACCTTAGGATCTTATTTACATATTTATGAACCTTAACTTAATTAAGAATTAAGTTTATGAAATATCAATAGGTCTAAAACTGAGAATTTTAGATCTAAGACATATTCATAAAATTGGGTTCGGGCTTGGGTAGCTCAATTAGGTCTAGCAGTTGATCAAATCGAATCAAGAGTCGGTTAGATGGGATCAACAATTCTTAAATTGACCAGCCTAATAGGATTAAGTTTGGATCAAGATCGAGTCATGTGAGTGATCGATCAAGTTAAGACCTAATTAGGCTCAGAGGTTAGAGTCTGGATGGTAGGCTAACTCGATTGGTTCTGTCTCAATAATTTGGTGTCTAAGGTAAGTCTGGCAGATACGACCGACTGATTTTTAATTGGGAGCTACTCGACTTGAATACGTTCTTGTTGAGTTAATGGCATATCCCTTCCATTGGTCTCACTTACCTGATCATGTTTGTTGACTCAGTTCTAATCTGAGCTGATCAATAATTCGAGCTAACCCATGCCACTAGGTTAGTCATAACAGTTATGACTATGTCAAGTCTAGTTTAATGAGACCTAAATCAAATCTTCCTAAGAAAAGATTAAGTCATGGTCTTCTACCATTGTATATGTGCGGGCCCTTTCCGGGGTTGATTGTTCTCAACTGGTTACAGTGGTTCAGTTGCACAGGAAAGATGCAACCATGTTTATTAGGCATTGGATGCTACAGACTGGAGGATGAATTGGGCTCAATATTCTCGATACGGTGAGAGATCCAACTAGGAATCCAATCAGTGTAAATGGTGGGTCTGACTTAACTAAGGAGTGGATCAATATTTCGGATACGATGAGATTCATGAATTAGAGACCAAGTTTAGGTGCCTCATGATTAGAGAATCATTGAACAAGAGTTGTTCACTCATTGGCTAACCCATCACCAAAAATTGTTAGGTGAGGTGATGAGTCAGTTGATGGGACCGCACGATCCATTAGAAATCAATAATCATGGAGATTTTCGCATCTCTATAGAGAGAGTGTAGAGATCCGAGAAAAGAGTGGAAGCTAATTTATTTTAAAATAAAATTTCTAAATAAATTGGTTAAGTCTTAATTACAATATCTAACCAGAAACTTTGACTCTCTATAGAAAAATGTCTACATCCCATCCACTAACATGAATCCTAGACACCCATAGACTGGCCGAACCAAATTACAAGGATTGGCTCTAAAACTTCAAAATCATTTTGGGTTCTGAGAAGTTAACTCATGTATTGGATCAGGACCCTCCCACCTTACCAGCTCATCCATCTACTGAATAGAGAGCATCTTTGAATAAGTGGATTGACGAAGATAATAAGGCCAAATACTACATGTTAGGCTCGATGTCTGATGAGCTTCAGCACCAACATGAAGATATTAGGACTACTCACCAAATGTTGGCTCACCTATAGGAGATGTTTAGTGAATAGAGTCGCACAGCCAAATATCAAGTCACTAAATGACTGTTCAAGGCTAAGATGTGCGAAGGACAGTCAGTCCAAGATCATTGTCTGATGATGATCAAAGACTTGGAAGAGCTTGAGAAGCTCGTAGTGAAGTTAGACTTGGATCTGCAGAATGATATAATTCTACAATCCTTGATTGATGCATATGGGCAGTTCATCATGAACTACCATATGCATAAACTTCAAAATTCCTTAGCCAAACTTATGAACATGTTGGTTACCGCTGAGCTTTCCATGAAAGGTTCTAAAGGCTCAGTACTTGCTATGGAATGAACTTCTTCTAAGATAAAATCTTTTGGAAAGAAGAAAAAGTCTACAAAAAAGCAAAAGGTGGAAGGAGGAAAGAAGAAAAAGGCAGAGCTAAAAAAGAAAGCCGCTGACAAAGGAAAGTGTTTTCATTGCAACAATGACGGCCACTGAAAGTGGAACTACCCTACATACCTAACTACCCTCAAGAAGAAGGAGGCAGGTTCCTCTAGAGCTATGCTCGTTGAGTCTAACCTTACAATTTCTTCTGCATCCAGTTGGGTGCTTGACTTTGGTTCTAGTGCTCATTTATGCACTTCTATGCAGGGTCTTGAGGATAGCAAGAGGCTGAGGGATGGTGAGATGATCCTGCAAGTCAAAATTAGAGCAAGAGTTGCTGCCGTGGTCGTGGGAACATACCCTCTTCGACTACCATCTGGTTTAGACTTAATATTAAAAGACTATTATTATGTACCTGCAGCAAGCAGGAATTTAATTTCTATTTCTTGCCTTGCATTAGAAGGCTATGTAATTAATTTTCTTAAGGACCATTGTAATATTCTTTATGAAAGAAATAAAAATGCAAGTGGTTTCCTTATTAACGATCTTTATCAGTTACATGTTGATGTATCTATTTTTAATTTTGAGCAAAATGTGAATGACATAAAATCAAAACATCCTAGGGATAGTTCTAATGATAGATATCTATGGCACCTAAGATTAGGTCATATAGCAGAAGATAGGGTTATTAAATTAGAGAAAATTGGGCTATTGAGTCTGTTGACTTCTGAGTGATATCCAATTTTTGAATCCTATCTTCATGGCAAAATGACTAAACTCTCTTTTGTAGGACATGGGGAAAGGGCCATGGATCTTCTTGCACTAGTACATACAGATGTGTGCGGCCCATTTGATGTGTCGGCTAGAGGCAATTTTGTCTACTTCATTACCTTTACCGATGATTCATCTAGGTATGGGTATGTGTATCTTATGAGACACAAGTCCGAAGCTTTTGAAAAGTTCAAAGAATTCAGACATGAAGTAGAAAAGCAAACTGGAAAACCCATTTGATTCTTCGATCAGATCGAGGAGGTGAATACCTTAGTCAAAAATTTCTAGACTATCTCAAGAAAAATGGCATAGTCTCTCAGTGGACTCCACCAGGAACACCTCAACTCAACGGAATTTCAGAACAGAGGAACCAGACCCTATTGGATATGGTTCGATCCATGATGAGGTTCACAGACCTCCCAGATTTTCTTTAGCGATACTGTTTATTAACTACAATATACTTACTGAATAGGGTTCTTTCTAAAACCATTCCTACCACACCATATGAGATATAGCATGGTAAGAAACCAAGTCTGAGTCATCTAAAAATTTGGGGTTGTCCGGCTCATGTCAAAAGACAACAAGCAGATATGTTAGACATTAGGTCCTTCAGAGCTCGATTCATAGGATATCCTAAAGAGTCATTAGGATATTATTTCTACATTCCAGAAGATCACAATATGATTGTCAGTCGACATGCCATCTTTTTTGAAAAATAGTTTATTCAAGATAGCGGCATTGGAAAATAGATCAAGCTCAATGAGAAAGTCTCACAAGAGCAACAAGCTAAGGACCGAATGGAACCAAATCAGGGTAAGCCAATCCATACACTTCCTCCATCTCCTAGATCGAAAAGGATTTTTCATCCCCTTGAGAGGTACTTAGATACTATTTCAGAGGATGTTAAGAAAATGTTCCTCGTAGGTAATGGGGTTCATGGTGATGATCCCAAAATCTATAACGAGGCGATATCCGATATGGACTCTGAGAAATGGTTAGAGGCAATGAAGTCAGAAATTGACTTGATGCACTGAAACCAAGTCTGGACCTTGGTAGATCCACCATAAGGTATAGTACCTATTGGGTGTAAATGGATCTTCAAGTGAAAGATTGGTGCAGATGGAAATGTGGAGACATTCAAGGCTAGATTAGTGGCAAAAGGTTATAGTCAACATGAAGGCATTGACTATCAGGATACCTTTTCACCAATGGCTATGCTAAAATCCATCCGCACACTGTTTGCTGTTGCAGCCTATTTCAATTATGAAATATGGCAAATGGATGTGAAAATGGCGTTCTTAAATGGATATCTTGAGGAAGATATCTATATGGAACAACCCTTAGGTTTCACATCCAATGATGATGATCACAAAGTATGCAAGTTACAAAGGTCCATATATGGACTTAAGCAAGCATCAAAAAGCTGGAATACTCATTTTAATGATGTGATCAAAATGTTTGGTTTCAACAAGAACGAGGAGGAGCCATGTGTCTTCAAAAAGATTAGTGGGAGCACTGTTGTCTTTCTTGTATTGTACATGGATGACATCCTCCTTATTGAAAATGATATCCCCAAATTGAGCATAGTTAAAATGTGGTTATCTAAAGAATTCTCCATGAAATACCTAGGAGAAGCATCCTTTACTCTGGGAATCAAGGTCTATAGAGATAGACCGAATAGGATGCTAGGACTTTCACAGAAGATGTACATAGAGGAAATACTAAAGAGGTTTAGTATGGAAAACTTTAAAAGGAGTTTAATACCCTTCAGGCATGGCATTATCTTTTCAAGAAGATGTGCCCTAGCACACCTGAGGAAATAGAACGCATGAGCAAGATCCCTTATACTTCAGCTATAGGGAGCCTCATGTATGCCATATTATGTACACGACCTGATATAGCCCATGCTGTGAGTGTCATAAGCAGATATCAGTCAAATTCAGGTGAAGAAAACTGGACAACTGTGAAATGTATCCTTAAGTACTTGAGAAGAACTAAGGATATGTTGTTGATCTTTGGTAATAAAGAACTCCAAGTTCAGGGGTATACAGACTCAAACTTTATGTCCGATATAGATGATCGAAAGTCGACATCTAGGAGTCTATTTTTGTGCAATGGTGGAGCTGTCAGTTGGAAGAGTTCCAAATAGACAGTAATAGCAGATTCCACCATGGAAGCAGAATACATTGCTACATCAGAAGCTGCAAAGGAGGCATTCTAGTACAAGAAGTTTGCTACAGAGATTGGAGTGATGCCATCAGATGCCATTCCTCTGTAATACGATAACAATGGCATGATAGCCCTTGCTAAGGAGCCAAGGTCTCACCAAAAATTTAAGCACATCGAGCGGCGATATCACCTTATCCGCGATTACCTCGAGAAGGGATACGTCGAGGTCAAGAGAGTCGACTCCGTAGATAATGCGGTGGATCCGCTTACAAAGCCATTGGGCTAGCAGAAGATCGAAGCCTACCTTAAGAAGATGGGACTTAGATTTGTAGCCAATTGGCTTTAGGTCAAGTGGGAGTTTGTTAGATATGTGTGCCCTAGAAGCCAAAATTGGCTGACACTTGTAATACACTTCTAAGGACAAAATTATACTTTTGATTATAAATAATAAAATGGGCTATTTTCTATCACATATGTGTATTTAGTGTCTGTGATACATCCCTTGAGTTAATGGTAATGATAATTCTTATTTTCAAGAGTTGAAAATTTAAGACAAGAATTTTCATTGTTAACTCATAAAATGCTCCTGACCATAGGATCATCATGAGGATGATGATTGATCCGAAAGATTAGTATACAATCACTTCTTTGTAGTAGATGAGTCTTGAATCTATGGTGTAAAGACATCAAAGTGAGAGTATAATACTCATTAGAGAACGAGGGCACTGAGCGCGACCACCTCAAGTAGTCATAAGGAAGTCTATCTTCTCGTTGATGACTGACTCGATGTTGCAGTGGTGTGTCTAGTTCTTTGACCTGAGGTGCATCAACAGTTCACCTTGAGGGTGTTATAGTTTGACTACACCATGACTCGATCTCCTAGCCATTCGGAACCCTGAGGTGTATGTTGGCTATAGCATGTTCGTTGTAGAAATTGGATTCCACCAAGATGGAATCTATCTACCTCGGTGGATGATGAGTGTCCCTATGATAATCATGAGAATCAAGTCCATAAACCCATGGCCATGGTAGAATGTGAAATAATAGAAAGAGTTTCTATTAAGGTTTTTACATTGGACTTGAATCGAATGATTAAATTATATGATAGAAATTAGGGTTTGACGAGTTCACCTTAACCCTAATCTGATCGGAGCTCAAGATAGAAAAACTTAATCATACAAATAGCTACATCGAGAGGTTCATTTTCAGTTTTGATGGGTTGCCACCATATGCTGCTAGGTGTCACTGGTGGATTTTAGGAGCAATTAGAAT
Source organism: Cocos nucifera (assembly GCA_006176705.1). Classification (NCBI taxonomy): domain Eukaryota; kingdom Viridiplantae; phylum Streptophyta; class Magnoliopsida; order Arecales; family Arecaceae; genus Cocos; species Cocos nucifera. Next base: position 61,427 of record QRFJ01004284.1, on the reverse strand, counting down.
AATTTTGATGAACGATCATTCTAGTTGTTTGAATCAGAAAAGTTTTGATCCATCGAAAGTTGTTTCGATGATGTCGATGATGGAGATCATAACATGTCCCATTACCATATAGAACTGAACATAACTGGGTCACACAAACAAGGGTTTGGATCTGGATATCATCAATTGGACTAACCTAGTTCAGCTGATTTGAATAAGATTCAATTAGGTTCAAGAAAATCGTACTAGCACACGATTGAGCCTAACATTCTCCTTTTTTTATCATTAAAAGTTGTCTCAACTGAGCCAAATGAGTTTGTGCTCACTTAGGTACCTTTACCTAGTCTGACTGGAGCTTATCCAAGTTAGAAAAGAGTTGTCCTAATTTATGAGATAAATTTGAGACAACACCTATCATTTTCCATCACCTGCTAATTCTCGCACTTTGACTTGGTCAAACATTGACCTTTGACCCTTGGACATCTGCCCATGTGTCACGCACTTATTGGAGAGTAGATAGGGGCTTGTCCCCTCTCTAGAAATTGGAAAGAAAGGGTGCATGCCTTGGATGGCATGCGCCCATGGATAGGGACGTTGGAGTCCCATATGGATGGGACTCTAGATTGCTTGTTGGATTCAATCTAGGTGACCCTCACCTATAGACTTTGACCAATCTTAGGTGCCACCTTAGGATGAATCCGTCGGTCTCCCATTCCACCAATCAGATTTAGATCTGATTGAATGAAGTAACGTGATTTTTCAGGGTGATGCAGCACTACATGGCGCAGTAGAGTCTATAAGTAGACCCTATCTGCACCCACTTTTAACACTTCTCTCCTAGCCATGCCCTAAGGTTGCTCCTCTCTCTTCTTCATGCCAACATCTGGCCCTCTCTCTCCTCCCCATGCCCAAGAAAGTTGGGTTCTTTAGATTGGTGCGAGTCAGGCAAGAAAAGGCTGATGAAAAAGGAAGAAGGCAGCACTACTACAGAGACGATGGATGATCTTCAGAAGATGTTTTGAAGATCCTCCAAATCAAATCCAGATCTGATTTTTAGAGAAAAAAAAGAGAGGAAAAAGATCTCTAGATCTAGCCCGAGTGGATACCGGTAGAGGCCAGGCACTTGCATGGCTAGATCCAGATCCTCAAAGCTTCTGCAGGATCATCAATGGGTAATCAGATTACCCAGAATCAAGGTAAAATTAATTCAAAATTAATTTAATATTATTTTCTTAATCATCAAACAATAAATCACATCTTCAAAAGTGTTAGACTTGATCTAGATTTAATAGGGAAATTTTTGAAATATGCCTCTCGATCCAATCAAATCTGAACGAATCTGATCCAAAAATTTAGGATTTTCCTTCATATGGTGTAGTTAAACTATAACACCCTCAAAGTGAACTGCCGATCCACCTCAGATCAAAGAATTAGACACACCACTACAGCATCGAGCTAGTCATCGATGAGAAGGTAGACTTTCTTATGACTACTCGAGTGGTCACGCTCAGTGCCCTTGTTCTCTAACAAGTACCTTTACTCTTGCTCTGGTGTCTCCGTACCATAAACTCAAGATACATCTATCCTAAGAAAGTGATCATACACCAACCATCAAGATCGATCATTATTCTCATGATGATCCTACGATCGAGAGCAGTTTATGAGTTAAAAATAAAAATTCATATCTTAAATTTTCAACTCTTGAAAATATGAATTGTCATTATCATTAACTCAAAGGATGTATTATAGATACTTTAAATACACACTGTGATAGAAAATAATTTTTTTATTAATTTATAGTCAAAATTATAAAATTATCCTTAGAAGTGTATTACAAGTGTCAGCCAATTTGGCTTTTAGGGCACACATCTAATAGTGAGGAGGATTGGGATGACCCAGAGGGTGAAGAACGGTCTTCATGAAACTTAGCTCATCATTCTCGACCACTAATCCACCTTCTAGGTGGCAGAACCAGATAGGCATGGTTGATCTTGGGGTTTTGGTCTATTTCTTATGCAGCATGACTCCAAAACCCCACTCAAATTCAATGAAAAAGGATTTCTAGGGGAAGGTCGTTGGGGTTCTAGGGTTTCTCTATAGACAGCTAAGAAATGAATCATAGAAGAGCCGTCGGTCTATCCATTTAAAAAATAGAGCCTCCGATAACTTAGCCGACCCAATTCTTTTATTGAAAATAATTGAGTCGACCCAGTACTGGGATGACTAAATTTTTCTATAATAAAGTAATGGGATGGCTTAGTTTGGAACAGACTTGAACATTTAGATTTTCAAGTCCAAAAAAATTTCTATTCATTTTTCTTTTCTAAATGAGATAAAAATTGTACAAATACAAGGAAACTAACTATATCAAAATCAGTCATTTTATCATATAAAAATCAATTATCATAAGATATTTATTTAACAAATTGGATCAAATAAACCTAATTGCTTTCTAATTGTGCAAAATCTTTCTTCATTCAAGGGTTTAGTAAAGATATCAGCAACTTGATTTTCAATTGGTACATATTCAAGAAGTATATCATTATTTTGAACATGCTCTCTAATAAAATGATGTCTTACTTCTATATGTTTTATTTTTGAATGTAATATAGGATTTTTAGTTAAATTTATGGTACTTATTTTGTCACATCAAATAGAGGTGTTATTACAAGTAATACCATAATGTTCTAGTTGTTGTTTGATCCATAATAGTTAAGCACAACAACTCCCAACAGCAATGTATTCGACTTCCATGATGGACAAAGCTACTGAGTTTTGTTTCTTACTAAATCAAAAGATCAAATTCACTCCTAAAAATTAACATGTACCACTTGTACTCTTCCTATCTAAGCAACAACCAGCAAAATCTGAATTACTATAACTAATTAAATTTAATGAAGATTGTTTAGAGTACCATAAACCAACATCTTGAGTATTTATCAGATACTTAAAGATTCTTTTAACTACTAATACATATGATACTTAGGATTTGATTAATAACGTGTACAAATGCATACACTAAATATTATGTCTAGCCTACTTGTAGTTAAATATATTAAAGATCCAATCATACCTTGATATAGCTTAGGATCTACTACTTTTTCTTTTGGATTTTAATCAACCTTGCAACTTGTGCTCATGGGGTCCCACTTTCTTTGACATTCCCCATCCTAAATTTTTTTAGCATTTTCTTTCTATATTTGCTTTGGTTGATGATGATCCCTTCATTTGATTGCTTGATTTGGAGTTCGAGGAAGAAGTTGAGCTCTCCTATCATAGTCATCTCAAACTCATCTTGCATGAGGTTAGCAAACTCTCTATACAAAACCTTATTAGTAGCATCGAATACTATATCATCAACATATAATTGGACAATCAATAGATCACTTGATTTTCTTTTAATAAATATTATTTTATCTACATTACATCTTTTAAAATCATTGTTTAACAAGAACTTAATCTATCATACCAAATCCTAGGTGCTTGTTTTAATCCATATAGTACTTTCTTAAGTTTATATACGTGACTAGGTAAATCTTGACTCTCAAAGCTTGGAGGTTGTTCAATATAAACTTCTTCTTCAATTAAACTATTTAAAAATGCATTCTTTACATTCATTTGAAAAAGTTTAAAGTTCATGAAACATGCAAATGCTAAGAGCAATCTAATAGCTTCAAGTCTAACTATGGGCGCAAAGAATTCATTAAAATCAATATCATCTTCTTGATTGTACCCTTGGGCAACCAATCTATCCTTGATTCTAATTACATTATCCTTTTCATCAAATTTATTTCTAAAGATCCATTTCATACCAATTACAAAAAAAATTTTAGGTCTTTCAAGTAATTTCCAAACTTTATTTCTTTCAAATTGGTTTAACTCTTCTTGCATTGCTAGTATCCAATTTGGATCTTTTTCAGCTTCAACTATGTTTTTTGGTTCTAAATGAGACATAAATGCAATATGATTCATAGCTTCCTTGAAAGATATCTATCTCTAACTCCATGAGATGGATCACCTATTATTAATTTCTTAGGACGATTATGATCATAACTTCATTTCTTTGGTAAGTTGGATGTACCTTGGTCATCTTGAGATTGTGGTGACACTTCTTCAACTTCTTGCCCTTTGTCTTCTTTTTCTTGAGAGAAAGTATATTCAAGTGATATATCTTTCATTTTTTTTTAGAATTTTTCATCCACATCAAGCTCTTCATTTCTTATTTTAAGAGAGTTAGTTTTACCAAAAAGAGCATGCATGGATTCTTCCACAATCAATGTTCTTTTATTGAATACTCTATATGCTCTACCATGTGATGAATATCCTAAGAAATTTTTTTTATCTGATTTTGCATCAAACCTCCTAGCTTATCCTTACCATTTATAAGAATAAAACATCTACATCCAAATATTTTAAAATATAAAATAATTGGTTTCTTTTTTTTATAGAGTTCATATAGAGTTTTCTTTAAGATTGGTCTAATTAGAGCTCTATTTAGCCCATAGCATGCGGTATTAATAGCTTTCACCCAAAAATATTTTGGAAGGTTGCTTTCATAAAGCATGGTTCATGCCATTTTAATCAATGTTCTATTCTTTCTTTCTATCACATCATTCCTTTGGGGTGTCCTAGGTGCTGAAAAGTTATGATTAATTTTATTTTTAGAACAAAAATTTTAAAATTTTTGATTTTCAAATTTCATGCCATGATCACTTTTTATATATAAGATATTGCATTCTTCTTTTTGTTATTTTGTTAAATAGATCAACAAACATATCAAGAGCACTATCTTTATATGATAAAAATAAAATCCATGTATATCTCAAAAAATCATCGATTATAACAAAGCCGTATCTTTTTCCTCCAAGACTAGTTATTGAGATGGATCCAAACAAATCCATATGAAGTAGTTCTAGAGGCCGAGTAGTTGAAATAATATTTTTAGATTTGAAAGAGGATTTTGTTTGTTTTCCAAGTTGGCATGCTTTGCAAAGTTTATCCTTTTCAAAATTTATTTTAGATAACCCCTTTACTAAATCAAGTTTAATTAATCTTGCTAGTGGGTCCATACTTGCATGACCTAATCTATTATGCCAAATCGAACTTAATTTATTTAGTTTAGCATTCATAGCAACAAGACATTTAATATTCTCATTTTTAAGTTCATCAAGATCAATAATGTAAAAATTTTCATGTCTTTTTCCTATGAATTTGAAGCTTTCATCTAAAGAACTTGTTACAATGCAATGAGATGATTTGAATGAAACATTAAAATTTTTATCATAAAGTTGGCTTATACTAAGTAAATTATACATTAGTCCTTCAACATACAAAACATTTTCTGTGCTAGTAGAGGATGTTATCAACATATTATCGAGACCAATAATTTTTTCTTTATCATTATCTTCAAATGTGGCAACACCTCTATCTTTAGCTTCAAGAGAGATAAATTATGATTTATCTTCCATCATATGCCTCAAGCATCCACTATCAAGGTACTAGCTTTTTTTAGCTCTTACGGATGCCAAGCACACCTACACAAGCAATTAAGTGAACTTAGGTACCTAAGCTGACTTGGGTCCTTTGGGGTTAGCATAAATGATTTCTTTTGGAATTCAAACTTATTTCACTTTTGATTTGCTTGAATTAAAGATTTTGCATTCAATAAATTTATGTCTAATTTTATTACATTTATAACATGTGATGCTTCTAGCATAATTGTGAGATTTTGCATATCCATTCTTTAGTGATTTTTATTTTCTTGATGGATCATACCCTTGAAGGAAAAATTCTGATTTTCTGGGTCAAGTTTCTTCAAATCTGATTGGATCAAGAGGCATATTTTAAAAATTTTCTCTTAGATCTAAATCAGATCTAATAATTTCAGATCTAATTTTATGATCTAATAAATAAGAAAATTAAGTTAAATTAAATCTAAATTAGTTTTACCTTGATATGGGTAATCCGATTACCCATTGATGAACTTGTTGATTACCTGAGGTTCTGGATTTAGCCAAGCAAGCACCTGGCCTCTATCGATATCCACTCAAACTGGATCTAGAGATCTTCTCCTTCTTTATCATATCTTTAAAAATCAGATCTGGATCTGATTTGAAGGATCTTCAAAAACTTCTTCTAAAGATTAGCAGTCGTCTCTGCAGTAGTGCTGCCTTCTTCCTTTCTTGTTAGTCTTTTCTTGCCTGGATCGCACCAAACTGAAGGCCCAACCTCCTTTGGTGTGGAGAAGAGAGAGATGATCAGAAGATGGCATGGAGGAGGGAGAGAGGTAGCCTTGGGGCATGGGCTAAGGGGAACTCACTCAAAGTTGGGTGCAGATAGGGTTTATTTATAGACCCCGCTGCACCATGCAGTGCTGTATCATCCCGGCCAATCACGTTGCTTCGTACAATTAGATCTAAATCTGATTTATGGGATGGCATCACCTGATCCAATCAAATGAGAGCCACATAGATTCATCCTTAGATGGTGCCTAAGATTGATCAAATTATATAGGTAAGGGTCACCTAGTTTGAATCCAAGAAGCAACCTAGAGTCCCATCCATATGGGACTCCAGTGTTTATCCACATGGGGCACATGCCATCCTAGGCATGCACCCTCCATCTGCCTACCAAATGGTAGGTGGACTTGGTCAAAAAGTCTCTCCTATGGGTGCATGACACATGGGCAGTTGTCCAAGGGTCAAAGGTCAATGTTTGACCAAAGTCAAAGGACAAAAATTAACAGGTGATGGAAAATGGCAGGTGTTGTCTCAAATTTATCTCATAAATTAAGACAACTTTTTTCTGACCTGGACAAGCTCCAATCAGACTAGGTAAATGTACCTGAGTGAGCACAAACACATTTGGCACCATCGAGACAACATTTAAAGATAAAAAAAAAGGAGAATGTTAGGCTTAATCATGTGCTAGCATAATTTTTTTGAACCTAATTGAATCTAATTCAAATTAGTTGAACTGGATTAGTTCAATTGATGATATCAAGATCCAAACACTTATTTGTGTGACCCAGTTAGGTTCAGTTCTATATGGTAATGGGATATGTCATGATCCCTATCATCGACATCGTCGAAACTCCTTTTGATGGATCAGAACTCTTCTGATTCAGACAACTAGAATGATCGATCATCTAAGTCATTCTAATTACTCCCAAAATCTACCAGTGACACCTAGCAGTATATGATGGCAATCCATCAAAATTGAAAATGAATCTCTCGGTGCAGCTACTTGTGTGATTAAGTTCTTCTATCTTGAACCCCAATCGTTATTAGGGTTAAGGTGAACTCATTAAACCCTAATTTCTATCATATGATTTAATCATTTGATTCAAGTCTGATGTGAAAATCTTAATGGAAACTCTTTCTATTATTTCACTCTCTACCATGGCCATGGGCTTATGAACTTGATTCTCATGATCATTATAGGGCTGCTCCTCATCCACCGAGGTAGATAGATTCCATCTTGGTGCAATCCAATTCCTACAATGAACATGCTATAGCCAACATACACCTCAGAGTTTTGAATGGCTAGGAGATCGAGTCATGGTGTAGTCAAACTATAACACCCTCAAGGTGAACTGCCGATGCACCTCAGATCAAAGAATCAGACACACCACTGTAGCTTCAAGTCAGTCATCGATGAGAAGATAGACTTTCTTATAACTACTCGAGATGGTCACGCTCGGTGCCCTCGTTCTCTAACAAGTATCTATACTCTCGCTCTGATGTCTCTACACCATAGACTCAAGACTCATCTACTATAAAGAACCGATTGTACACTAATCTTTCGGATCAATCACCATCCTCGTGATGGTCCTATGGTCAGGAGCATTTTATGAGTTAATAATGAAAATTCTTATCTTAAATTTTCAACTCTTGAAAATAAGAATTATCATTACCATTTACTCAAGGGATGTATCACTAACACTAAATATACATATATGATAGAAAATAACCCACTTTATTATTTATAGTTAAAATTATAATTTTGCCCTTAGAAGTGTATTATAAGTGTCAGCCAATTCTGGCTTCTAGGGCACACATATCTAACAACCTCCCACTTATCCTAAAGCCAATTGGCTATAAATCTAAGTCCCATCTTCTCAAGGTGGGCATCGATCTTTTGTTGGCCTAATGGCTTTGTAAGCGGGTCCGCCGCATTATCTACGGAGTCGACTCTCTTTCTTTATCACTGTCTGCTTGAAACTTTTTCAACTGATAGCTCCATCGTTGCATAAAAATTGACTTCTAGATGTCGACTTTTGATCATCTATATCGAACATAAAATCTAAGTTTGTATACCCCTAGACTTGGAGTTCTCCATTACCAAAAATCAACAACATATTCTTAGTTCTTCTCAAGTACTTAAGGATACATTTCATAGAAGCCCAGTATTCTTCACCTGGATTCGACTGATATCTGCTCGTGACACTCACAGCGTGGGCTATATCAGGTCATGTACATAACATGGCATACATGAGGCTCCCTATTGCTGAAGCATAAGGGATCTTGCTCATGCATTCTATTTCCTCAGGTGTGCTAGGGCACATCTTCTTGGAAAGATGAATGCCATGTCTGAAGGATACTAAACCCCTCTTAGAGTTTTCCATGCTAAACCTCTTTAGCACTTTCTCTATGTACATTTTCTATGAAAGTCCTAGCATCCTATTTGGTCTATCTCTATAGACCTTAATTCCTAGAATAAAGGATGCTTCTCCTAGGTCTTTCATGGAGAATTCTTTAGATAACCATATTTTAACTATGGTCAACATGGGAATATCATTCCCAATAAGGAGGATGTCATCCACATACAATATGAGGAAGACAACAGTGCTCCCACTGACCTTTTTGAAGACACATGGGTTCTTCTCATTTTTGATGAAACCAAATAATTTGATCACATCATTAAAATGAGTATTCCAGCTCTGAGATGCTTGCTTAAGTCCATATATGGACCTTTGCAGCTTGCAAACCTTATGATCATCATCATTGGATGTGAAACCTAGCGGCTATTCCATATAGATATCTTCCTCAAGATATCCATTTAAGAACATCATTTTCATATCCATTTGATCATATTTTCATAATCAAAATAGGCTGCAATAGCAAGCAATGTGCGAATGAATTTTAGCATAGCTACTGACGAAAAGGTATCCTGATAGTCAATGCCTTCACATTGACTATAATCTTCTGCCACTAATCTAGCCTTGAATGTCTCCACATTCCCATCTACACCAATCTTTCTCTTGTAGATCCATTTACATCTAATAGGTACTATACCTTCTGGTGGATCTACCAAGGTCCAGACTTGGTTTGAGTGCATCGAGTCAATTTCTGACTTCATTGCCTCTAACCATTTCTCAGAGTCGATATCTGATATCACCTTGTTATAGGTTTTGGGATCATCACCATGAACCCCATTTCCTACGAGAAATATTTTCTCTACATTTCTAAAATAGTACCTAAATACCTCTCAAGGGGATGGAAAACCATTTCGATCTACAAGGTGGAGAAGGTAGTGTATCGATTGGCTCAACCTGATTTGGTTCCATTTGGTCCTTAGCTCATTGCTCTTGTAAGACTTTCTCTTTGAGCTTGATCTGCTTTCCAATGCCGCTATCTTGAATAAACTATTTTTCAAGAAAAATGGTATATCGACTCACAATCACATTGTAATCTTCTGGAATGTAGAAATAATATCCTAATGACTCTTTAGGATATCCTATGAATCAATCTCTAAAGGACCTAAAGTCTAACTTGTCCGCTTGTTGTCTTTTGACATGAGCCGAGCAACCCCAAATTCTAAGATGACTCAAACTTGGTTTCTTACCATGCCATATTTTATACGGTGTGGTAGGAATGGTTTTAGAGGGAACCCTATTCAGTAGGTATATTGCAGTTAACAAACAGTATCCCTAAAGAAAATTAGGGAGGTCTTTGAAGCTCATCATGGATCGGACCATATCTAATAGGATCCGATACCTTCGTTTAGAAACTCCATTGAGTTGAGGTATTCCAGGTGGAGCCATTGAGAGACTATGACACTTTTCTTGAGATAGTCCAAAAATTCATAACTAAGGTATTCATCTTCTCGATCTGATCGAAGAATCTTAATTGATTTTCTAGTTTGCTTTTCTACTTCATGTCTGAATTCTTTGAATTTTTCAAAAGCTTCAGACTTACTCATAAGATACACATACCCATACCTAGATAAATCATCGATAAAGGTTATGAAGTAGACAAAGTTGCCTCTAGTCAGCACATCAAATGGGCCGCATACATCAGTATGTATTAGGGCAATAAGACCTGTGGCCCTTTCCCCATGTCTTACAAAAGGGAGCTTAGTTATTTTGCCATGAAGACATGATTCACAAATTGGATATGACTCGAAAGTCAACGGACTTAATAGCCTAATTTCTTCAATTTGTTAACCCTATCTTCTACTATATGACCTAGTCTTAAATGCCATAGATATCTATTGTTTGGACTATCTCTGGGTCATTTTGATTTTATGGCATTCACATTTTGCTCAAAATTTAAATCAGATACATCAACATGTAATTGATAAAGATCGTTAATAAGGAAACCACTTGCAATTTTATTTCTTTCATAAAGAATGTTACAATGGTCCTTAAGAAAACTAATTACATAGCCTTCTAATGCAAGGCAAGAAATAGAAATCAAATTCCTGCTTGCTGCAGGCACATAATAACAGCCTTTTAATATTAAGTCTAAACTAGATGGTAGTCGAAGAGGATAGGTTCCTCACGGACCACAGTAGCAACTCTTGCTCCATTTTCGATGCGTAGGATCATCTCACCATCCCTCAGCCTCCTGCTATCCTCAAGATCCTGCATAGAAGTGCACAAGTGAGCACTAGAACCAGAGTCAAGCACCCAACTGGATGCAGAAGAAACCATAAGGATTAGACTCAATAACGAGCATACCTCCAGAAGGACCTACCTCTTTCTTCTTTAGGGTGGCTAGGTAAGTAGAGCAGTTCTGCTTCCAGTGGCCATCATTGTTGCAATGAAAACACTTTTCTTTGCCAACAGCCTTCTTCCTTAGCTCTACCTTTTTCTTCTTTCCTCCTTCCACCTTCTACTTTTTTATAGACTATTTCTTCTTTCCAAAAAACTTTCTCTTGGAAGAAGTCCGTCTCATAGCAAGTACTAAGCCTTTAGAACCTTTCATGGAAAGCTCAGCGATAACCAGCATGATCATAAGTTCGGCCAAGGAGTTTTGAAGTTTATGCATATAGTAGTTCATGATGAACTGCCCATATGCATCAGTCAAAGATTGCAGAATTATATCATTCTACAGATCTAAGTTCAACCTCACTCTGAGCTTCTCAAGCTCTTCCATGTCCTTGATCATTATCAGACAATGATCTTGGACTGACTGCCCATCATGCATCTTAGCCTTAAACAGTCATTTAGTGACTTGATACTTGGCTGCGCGACTCTGTTCACCAAACATCTCCTATAGGTGAGCCAACATTTGGTGGAGCAGTCTTGATATCTTCATGTTGGTGCTGAAGCTCATCAGACATCGAGCCCAACATGTAGTATCTGGCCTTATTATCTTCGTCCATCCACTTATCCAGAGATGCTCTCTGCATTTCAGCAGATGGACGAGCTGGTAAGGTGGAGAGGGTCCTGATCCAATACATGAGTTAACTTCTCAGAATCCAAAATAATTTTGAAGTTTCGGAGCCAATCCTTATAATTTGATTCGGTCAGTCTATGGGTGTCCAGGATTCGTGCTAGTGGGTTGGATGCAGATATTTTCCTATAGAGAGTCAAAGTTTCTAGTTAGATATTGTAATTAAGACTTAACCAATTTATTTAGGGATTTTATTTTTAAATAAATTAGCTTCCACTATTTTCTCGGATCCCTACACTCCCTCTGTAGAGATGCAAAAATCTCCATGATTACTAATTTCTAGTGGGTGGTGCGGTCCCACCAACTGACTCATCACCTCACCTAACAGTTATTGGTGATGGGTTAGCCAATGAGTGAACAACTCTTGTTCAATGATTCTCTAATCATGGTGCACCCAAACTTGGTCTCTAATTCATGAATCTCACCATGTCCTAAAATATTGATCCACTCCTTAGTTAAGTCAGACCCACCATTTGCATAGATTGGATTCCTAATTGAGTCTCTCACCGTATCCAAAATATTGAGCCCAATCCATCCTCCAGCCTGTAGCATCCAATGCCTAATAGACATGGTTGCATCTTTTGGTGCAACTAAGCCACTGTAACCAACTGAGAACAATCAACCTTGGGAAGGGCCCGCACATCTACAATGGTGGAAGACCTTAGACTTAATCTTTTCTTAGAAAGATTTGATTTAGGTCTCATTAAACTAGACTTGACATAGTCATAACCATTATGACTAACCTAGTGGCATGGGTTAGCTCAGATTATTAACCACCTCAGATCAGAACTAAGTCAACAAACATGGCCAGGTAAGTGAGATCGGTGGAAGGGATATGCCAATTAAAAAATCAGTCGATCGTATCTGCCAAACTTATCTTAGATACCAAATTATTGAGCCAGAACCAATCGGGTTAGCCTACAATCCATACTCTAACCACTGAGCCTAATTAGGTCTTAGCTTGATTGATCACTCACGTGACTCGATCTTGACCTAAACTTAATCCTATTAGGCTGGTCAATTTAAGTATTGTTGATCCCATCTAACCAACTCTTGATTCAGTTTGATCAACTGCTAGACCTAATTGAGCTACCCAAGCCCAAACCCAATTTTATGAACATGTCTTAGATCTAAAAAGTTTCAATTTTAGACCTAATATATTTCATAATCTTAATTCTTAATTAAGTTTAGGATTCATAAATAAAACATGTAAATAAGATCCTAGGGTTTCAGGATCTAGGGTTTTGCAGAAAGTAAGTTTTTTATTTTCTGATTAAGGACGAATGCGCAGCACCCCTACACATCATAAGAACACCTCATCGAATGGGAGGAGAGGGTCTTTAAACCCTACTTTGTTCTTATGACCGGACGGCCAAGAAAAATGCCTTAATCAGAAATACAACTAATCTACAAAACTAATTAGATCTAAGCATATATCTCATATAAAAATTTGATCTAGTTAAAACATGTTTATGCATACATCATATCATGCATGTTTTTCATATCTAAATTATCTCATAATCATCTAAAAAATTAAATTTAAATTTGATCACATCAAATAAAATTTAATCTAGACCCTTTTGTAGGACTATTCTACAACTAGTCTAAACATGCAACTATCATATCTCATACGAATAAATTAAATTTAATTTATTTTTTATTTTTAGATATAATTATAATATTTATAAGATTAGAAAATAGTAAATAAATAAATCTTAAAATTATATTTAATCAAATAAAAATTATAATTATACTAGACTACACATAGAATAATTCTATTCCTAGTCTAGTAATGTATCTCATACATATTAGATCTACATTAATTAATTTTAATTTTTTAATTTATTAATATTAATTTTTTAATTTTAAATTTAATCATATCTCATGTGATATCTGAAATCACTAATTTATCAGATTAAATTAGATCTACATAAATTTTAATACAACATAGCTCTGATACCAGTTGAAGGAAAAATCCTGATTTTTTAGGTCAGGTTTGTTCAAATTTTATTGGGTCAGGAGGCATATTTCAAAATTTTTTTCTTAGATTCAAATCAAATCTAACATTTTCAGATCTAATTTTATAATTTAATAAATAAAAAAAATAAATTAAATTAAATCAAAATTAGTTTTACCTTGATATGGGTAATCTGATTATCCATTGATGATCCTGCTGATTGCTTAAGGTTCTGAATCTAGCCACGAAAGTGCTTGGCCTCTATCGATATCCACTCTGACTAGATCTAGAGATCTTCTCCTTCTTTATCATGTCTCCCAAAATTAAATCTAGATCTGATTTGGAGGATCTTCAAAAACTCTTTCTGAATATCAACAGTCGTCTCTGCAGTAGTGCTGCCTTCTTCCTTTCTCGTCAGTCTTTTCTTACCTAGATCGCACCAAACTGAAGGCCCAACCTTCTTGGGCATGGAGAGGAGAGACATGATCATGAGATGGCATGGAGGAGGGAGAGAGGCAGCCTTGGGGCATAGGCTAAGTGGAACTCACTCAAAGTTGGGCGCAGACAGGGTTTATTTATAGACCCTGCTGCGCCATGTAGTGCTGCGTCATCCCGACCAATCGCATTGCTTCATGAAATCAGATCTAAATCTGATTAATGGGATGGCATCACCTGAACTAATCAGATGAGAGCCCCATAGATTCATCCTTAGATGGTGCCTAAGACTGGTCAAAGTCTATAGGTAAGGGTCACCTAGTTTGAATCCAATAAGCAACTTGGAGTCCCATCCATATGGACTCCAGTGTTTATCCACATGGGGCGCATACCATCCTAGGCGTGCACCCTCCATCTACTTACCAAATGAAAGGTAGACTTGGTCAAAAGGTCTATCCTATGGGTGTATGACACATGGGCAGATGTCCAAGGATCAAAGGTCAATGTTTGACCAAAGTCAAAGCACAAGAATTAGCAGGTGACGAAAAATGGTAGGTATTATCTCAAATTTATCTCATAAATTAAGACAACCCTTTTCTAACTTGGACAAACTATATTCAGACAAGGTAAAGGTACCTGAGTGAGCACAAACACATTTGGCTCCATCGAGACAACCTTTAATGATATGAAAAAAGGAGAATGTTAGGCTCAATCATGTGCTAGCACGATTTCCTTGAACCTAATTGAATCCAATACAAATCAGTTGAACTGGGTTAGTCCAATTGATGATATCCAAATCTAAATGCTTATTTGTATGATCTAGTTAGGTTTAGTTCTGTAGGGTAATGGGATATGTCATGATCCCTATCATCGACATCATCGAAACTTCTTTCGATGGATCAGAACTCTTCTGATTCAGATAACTGAAATGATCGATCATCTAAATAATTCTAATTGCTCCCAAAATCCACTAGTGACACCTAGCAGTATATGATGGTAACCCATCAAAACTGAAAATGAACCTCTCGGTGTAGCTACTTGTCTGATTAAGTTATTCTATCTTGAGCCCCGATCAGATTAGGGTTAAGGTGAACTCGTCAAACCCTAATTTCTATCATATGATTTAATCATTTGATTCAAGTCTAATATGAAAATCTCAATAGAAATTATTTCTATTATTTCACTCTCTGCCATGGCCATGGATTTATAGACTTGATTCTCATGATCATCATAGGGTTGTTCCTCATCCACCAAGGTAGATAAATTTCATCTTGGTGCAATCCAATTTCTACAATGAACATACTATAGCCAACATACACCTCAGGGTTCTGAATGGCTAGGAGATGAGTCATAGTGTAGTCAAACTATAGCACCCTCAAGGTGAACTATTGATGCATCTCAAGTCAAAGAATCAAACACACCACTGCAACTTCGAGTCAGTCATCGATGAGAAGGTATACTTCCTTATGACTACTCGAGGAGGTCATGCTCGGTGCGCTCATTCTCTAACAAGTATCTGTACTTTCACTTCGATGTCTCTACACCATAGACTCAAGACTCATCTACTATAAAGAAGTGATTGTACACTAACCTTTCGGATCAATCACCATCCTTATGATGATCCTACGGTCAGGAGCATTTTATGAGTTAATAATGAAAATTCTTTTCTTAAATTTTTAACTCTTGAAAATAAGAATTATCATTACCATTAACTCAAGAGATGTATCACAGACACTAAATACACATATGTGATAGAAAATTATCTATTTTATTATTTATAGTTAAAATTATAATTTTGTCCTTAGAAGTGTATTACAAGTGCCAGCCAATTCTGGCTTTTAGGGCACACATATCCAACAACCCTATACCGGCTTTATCAAAGATCATTTTTGGATTTTCAATTATAGTTTGTAGATTTTTAGAGCTTAGCATATGTCTATCTACTATGGATCTTAATCTTACTACTTTATATTGCAAGGATACAATCTTTTCATTTGATTCATTTAGATTGCTTTATATTTTCTTCATATTTTCTTCTATTTGAGCTTTATCTATTTTTAAGGATTGATTTTCTTTCCTTAGCTCCTTGTTCTTATAACATAGTTTTTTAAAATTAGAAAGTAAATCATTAAAAACATTATACAATTCCTCAAATGTAAATTCAGAAATTAAATCATTGTTTATCTCATCTTCCAATGCCATAAGATAAAGATTGGCTTTTTCTTCTCTTAGATATTCTTCTTCATTTGAAGATGAATCTTTGTCATTGCTCCATGTTGCTTTTAATACTTTCTTTCTTGATTTCTTTGAGCTCTTCTTTAACAATGGATAATTCATTCGAAAATGTCCAGGCTTCTTACATTCATAACAAGTGATTTGATCTTTCTCTTTTTTCTCTTTCTCTTTCGTTGCTATCTTCGCCCTTGCTGAAATTTTATTTTCTTGGTTCAAACTTCTTCCTTCTTTTCATGAATTTTTGAACCTTTTAGTAATTAGTATCATTTCTTCATCATCCTCCTAATGTTCTTCGGAGTCGCTTTCCTCTTCATACTGGCAGCAGCTTTAAGTGCTGTGCTCTTCCTTTTCTTTACTTCCTCTTCTTGTCTTTGGTTCATGTTCAGCTCATGGGTCATGAGTGACCCAATTAACTCCTCCAATGCAAGAGTGTTTAAGTCTTTTACCTCTTGAATGACAGTAACCTTTGGGTCCTAGTTTCTTGGCAAAGGTCTAAGAATTTTATGCATAACATCGCTATTAGTATAATCTCTTTCAAGACTTTTCAAACCATTTAAAATATCAGTAAGTCTAGTAAATATTTCAGTTATGATTTCATGTGGTTCTATTTTAAATAACTCATACTTATATACCAACATATTTATCTTTGATTCCTTGACTTGATTAGTGCGCTCATGGGTGACTTCAAGTCTATTCCAAATTTCTTTGGTGGATGAACATATTGATATCCTATTGAACTCGTTAGCATCCAAAGCGTAATAGAAAATATTCATTGCTTTGGCATTAAGTTGAGTTTTCTTCTTGTCATGTTCATCCCAATTTTTTTAAAGTTTTGGGATGGACACTTCATCAACCATGATTGTAGGTGTGTGAGGTCCTAATATTATGATATTTCACATGTCATAATCTTATGCTTGGATGAATATTCTCGTTCATGCTTTTCAATAGGGATAGTTAGTCCCATTAAATAGCTGAGATCTATTGGTTGATTGCCCCTCAACCAATGGAGTCCCAATTGAGGTTGGCATTTGATCTTTAGCTCCTTGATAGTTTGATCAACAATCAATATTAGAGCACCTACTCTGATACCACTTGTTACCTTAGGATGGCTTCCCAAGAGGGGGGGTGAATTGGGTATTATAAAATTTAACTTAAGATATGAACAATTTAAACTAATCAAGGGCTTAAATGAAATAAGCTATGTAATATACAGTGAATAAAAGTAATAAGGTAGAAACACACAATCATAAACACAATAATTTTATAGTGGTTCGGCACCAAACTCAGCACGAACGTCCACTTCCTAAGTAAATCACTTAGGAATTAAACTATAATTACTTAGCTTGATTACAGTCTAATTGTTTTACTTGGGCTCATAATCCAATCCAGTTGGTTTTGACCTTGGCTCACCAACCATAACCATACAATGATTGTATTCCCAGACTAACAATCAACCTTGATTTATCTTGTTCTAGACTTACCAATCTAACCTTACAATGTCCAACTCTAGGCTATGGACCAACCCAAGTTTCTCATCCGAATAAACTTAAAATAAAATGAAGAGTACAATAAAATTAAAACAAACTCAATGAAGCTTATGAGAAGAAAATCTGGACAGATTCTCTTAGTGGGTTCATTTTTTCTATTGAATGCTTGAGAAAAGTAGAAAGTAATCTTCAATAGTAATGCCCTGACTTCTCTCGGATTGAGGATGTTGGAAGAACAAATGTTTGTCTAGATGTCACTCCTTCTCACAATATTGCTCACATACTTAAATGTGCTGAAAAACTATTTGGAAGCTCTTTTTGCAAGTTCAAAAGTCTCTTCTCTTGTCCCAAATATCTTTTTAAGTATCTCTGAGGATTTCAACCATTACAAGTAAACTATGAGGGCTTCTGAAAGTGATCTAGCCATTGGAAGATCAAAAATAGTCATTGAAAGGCATGTGAAGTGAAAAAGCTACGAAATTGAAAACTAGCTATTACAGACATTGGACCGGCTTAATTTTTAATTGAGTCAGCTCAGTCTAGACTAGGTGGCTCAGTTTTTAGCTGGGATGGCTCAATCCCAGAGATCCCAAAATATCTATTTCTATCATCTTCTATTTTTTGAGACTGGGATGGCTACTTTTCTAATTGGGTCGGCCTGGTTGTTACTAGGTCGGCTCAGTCTCTTAGATCATGAAAAATTCTACTTTCTATCCTTTCTGTCTTTTGCTTACACTAAGACTAGGTCAACCCAATCTGAGACTAGGTCGGCCCAGTTTGCCTGCCATGAATGCCAAAGATCATTTGTGTCCCTTTCTTCTCTAAATTTCTTTGTTGGCTAGACTTATCCTTTTTGCCTTAATTTAATCTTCACTATAACCTCTTGAAAGATGTATCCACTTTAAAATATCTCCTCTGAAATCTTGAGTGATGGGTCTTTACATGGATGAATGAGAATACTTGGTGTTTGTGAGCTCTTGAAATTTACAACTACATATCCTCATAAATAACGTTAGTAATTTAATAATCTATACTCAAATGCTTTTGTTATCATCCAAATCAATCTAGGATTAATAACAGTTTATCCTAACAGCCTCCTATGTGAGACCTATCTCTAATGCCAGCCCATTAGCCATAGAGCCTCCTTCGTTGCCTTCATGATGTCGATGTACTCTATCTCAGTGGTGGATAAGGCCATGATGGGCTACAAGCACGATCTACATGAAACAGGACCTCCAAATAGGCTAAACACAAAATCTATCATTGACCTCCGAGTATCTACATCTCCCCCAAAATCTACATCCACAAAACCCATTATCTGCCCCTGAGCTTTCTTGGACATGTTGAAGAGTTCCTCGACTCCTTCGTGCTGCTATAGTAGATGTCGACTCCAATAGTACCCACCAAGTACTTGAAGATCTACTTCAGTGCTTGCCAATGCTCCCTACTAGGTTTTGCCATGAACTAATTGACCTAGCTCACTGCATAGGTAAATCAAGCCTATAACACACAATGGCGTACATAAGTCTCCCCATACTACAGGCATATGGTACTCTCTCCATTTTTTGAGCCTCCATCTCGATCTATGGCAACATCACCTTCGAGAGTCTGAAGTGCTCGACAAGTGGCAGCTCCATCAATTTTGCTCCCTTCATCTCAAACCTCTTCAAGATCTTCTTGATGTAGCCTCCTTGAGATAAATGTAGCACGCTTTTGGCTCGATCATTAAAGATTTCCATAACTAAAATCTTTCTTGCAGGCCCCAAATCCTTCATCTTAAATTCTCAAGATAAGGGTGTCTTTAGTTCCTATTCAACTTTCTTGCTATTACATGCTATAAGTATGTCATCTACATACAAGTGTAGGAACATCCTAGACCCATCCTCCAAAGATTTAACATAAACACAAGAGTCAAAAAGTCCAATGCTTCTCATATAAGAGTCAAAAAATTGCTTGTACCATTGTCTCGATGATTGCTTTAGCCCATGCAATGATTTCCATAGCAAACAGAGCTTCCCTTTTCCTCTTGGTTCTTGGAACCCTAGTGGCTACTTCATGTAGATTCTCTCCTCCAAATGCCCATGAAGGAAAGCCATCTTAACATCCATCTACTCTAGCTCCAAGTTCTAAGCTACTATGATGCTCAGCAGCATCCTGATGAAAGTATGCCTAACGACGGGTGAGAAAATTTTACTAAAATCAATGCCTTCCTCTTGGGAGTATCACTTGACCACTAACCTCACCTTATACCTAATATGTCCTAACTCTAAAGGCCCCCTCTTATGTTGGTAAACCCACTTGCAATCAATGGATTTCTTTCCTTATGGCAACTACACCATCAGCATGTCTCATTCTTATGGAGAGACTACATCACCTCAGACATTGCTCGAACCTAGCTCTCTCTATCTTGGTTATCCATAGCCTCCTCATAGGTGTAGGATGTTAGATGTGTGCCCTAGGAGCTAGATTGGTTGATACTTATTAAATACTTTCTAAAGATAATTTCATAATTTTAAATTAAAATTAATTAAAGGATTATTTATTCTATCACATTATGTATTAAAGTGTTCGTGATACATCCATTGAGTTAATAGGCATGATAACACATATTCTTAAGAGTTGAGAATTTAAGGCATGTGTTATCATAATTAACTCATAAATTGCTTTTGATAGTAGGATCATCACGAGGATGGTGATAGATCTGAAAGATCGGTGTAGATTGCTACCTTAGGATAGATGAGTCTTGAGTCTATGGTGCGGAGACATCAGAGTGAGAGTACAGGTACTCGTTA
Source organism: Cocos nucifera (assembly GCA_006176705.1). Taxonomy (NCBI): domain Eukaryota; kingdom Viridiplantae; phylum Streptophyta; class Magnoliopsida; order Arecales; family Arecaceae; genus Cocos; species Cocos nucifera. The sequence continues at coordinate 40,861 of QRFJ01004284.1, read as the reverse complement.
GAGAATGAGGGCACTGAGCGTGGCCATGTCGAGCAGTCATAAGGAAGCCTACCTTCTCATCGATGACTAGTTCGATGCTGCAACGTGTGTCTGATTTTTTGATCTGAGGTGCATCGACAATTCACCTTAAAGGTATTATAGTTTGACTACATCTTAACTTGGTCTCCTAGCCATTTAGAACCATGAGGTGTATGTTGGCTATAGCATGTTCATTGTAGAAATTGGATCGCACCAAGATGGGATCTATCAACCTCGATAGAGGAGTAGTCCTATGATGATCATAAGATTGAGCCCTAAAACCCATGGCCATGGTAGTGTAAAATAATAGAAAGGAGTTTCTATTTGGATTTCACATCGAACTTGAATCGAATGATTCATTCATATGATGGGTGTTGGTTTGACAAGTTCACCTTAACCCTAATCCCATCGGGGCTCATGATAGAAGAATCCAATCACACAGATAGCTGCATCGAGAGATTTGCTATTCAGTTTTGATGGGTTGCCACCATATACTGGTAGGTATCCTAGTAGATTTTGGAAACTATTAAAATTATCTTGATGATCGATGATTCTAATTGGATGAATTGAAAGAGTTTTGGTCCATCGAAAGGTGTTTCAATGATGTCGAAGATGGAGATCATGACATATCCCATTACCATACAGAACTAAATCTAACTGGATCACACAAATGAGAGTTTGGATCTGGATGTCATCAATTGAGCTAATCTAGTTTGATTGATTAGGATTAGATCCAATTAGATTCAAGAAAATCATGCTAGCACATGATTGAGCCTAACATTCTCCTTCTATAGTCTTTCTGGATCGTCTCGACTGAGCCAAATTAGATTTGGCTCATTCAGAAGCTTTGTATAGGTTTGTCCTAGTCTAACTAAAACTTATCTAGATCAAAAAAATTTTGTCCTAACCTGATCTAGGATTATCCTAATCCATCGGATGGAAACAGGACAAGACCTGCTAATTTGTGAAACTATTTGGATAAGGCTTATTCGAAAACTCTATAGAGATTTATCTTGATTTGACTGGACCTTGTCCTAGCCTAATCAATACTTATCCTATGTTTTATAAGATGGGAATAAGACAAGAGTTATCTTTGCCATATTATGGATTGTCCTAAAATCATGGGATGAAATTTGGAGAAGCCTCTCCCAAAAATTCTAGATGGATTTTTTTTGATCTGACTACGTAGAGTCCTGGTTTGACCAAGACTTGTTCTAACTTGATTAAGACTTAATATAAATCTATTGAATGGGACTTGAAAAGGTTTTGTCTTAATCCCATAAGATGGAAATAGGACAAGGGTCAGATGTTGACCCAGTATGTAGGCAAGAAGAGATATGGCATGCGCCTCCTAGAATTTATCTGAGGGTGCATGTCCGTATGGGATTAATGTGAAGTTTGTGAGCACATGCCCCTTTATATCATGCGCATTTGATGGATAAGAGAAGGCACCCATTCAAATTTGATTTGACTAGTCAAAGCATTTGAATTTGATTCAAATGTCTAGGGAGATAAGAGTTTGCGCCATCTACTCACCTTATCCATTATTCCATGCCATATTTTTGAGTTTTGTATGACAAAATATAGAAAAGATATGGTGTGGTGCATGGAGATCATGGAGGAGTCCTTCGGCATGTTAACCTTTGACCTATTCAAAGTTATATGCAAAGGGACTCTTAACTAGGTCTATAAATTGGGCCCTACGCAAGCTGTTGTGCATCACCATATGTCTATGATGAAGCCCTATCAAAATATTCATCTTCACACCTCCCTCATCTGATCCTCTCCCTCTTCTCCATGCCTAAGAGTTGGGCAAAACTTGCAAGCAAAGATCAAGTCTCGTTAGTGTGAAGATCAGCGAGAGACGATGGTGTTCGTGGGACGAACGCGCAGCCTTCGGAGTTTATTTTGAAGGTTCTATAGAAAGACATCAGATATGATCTTTGGAGATCAAATCTATAAGATGGAGACTTCTATATCTAATCCAAGTAAATATCGATAATGGTGGGACGCATGCGCGGCTCAATCAGAATCTCGAATCAGTCGTCAGATCATCACAATGGGTAAATGGTTTACTCGATCAGGTGACAACTATTATCACTATTTTTATTTTTATTTTATTTCTAATTTTAAATTAATCTAATAAAATATAAGAACTCTCAAATTTAATTAGATCATAAAAAAATTTTTAAAAATTATTTTACTACAAATCTGATCCGATCAGATGCATCCTATGATAGAAAAACTCATTTTTTTCCTTCAACTAGTATCAGAGCCAATTTGCTACTTTCAGATCTATCTTTAGATTGATCTAAAATTATTTTTTATGATCTAATTATTTAATTTTTAGATGTTATATAAGATGTAATTAGATCTAAAATAAAAAATTACATGTTTTAAATATATATGTTTCACATAAACAATGCATGCTCTAGTCTAGATTTGCTATTCTATATAATGATAGTTTTCAAATATATTTTAGATTAGATCTAATTTAATTTTTTATAATTTGATCATTTAAATTATAGATGTTACATTAGATGTAATCAGATTTAAAATATAAGGTTTAATTTAAAATTTTGATATATATAATATAGGCAGCATATGTTTAGACTAGATCTCTAGTTTAATCTCATAGTTTAGATCAAAAATTTTATGAAATGTTCATTTAATTTTTTGAAGATTATATGATTAGATTAGTTAAATTTTAGATATTATATATGATATAATTGGATCTAAAAGCATGAGATGCATTTAAAATTTTCATATGTATGACATATGCAATGTATGTCTAGACTAGTTACATAGATCTATGCCATGAGTAGTCTAGATTAAATTTTTTTATGATGAGATCATTTAAAATTTTACTTTCAGATATTACATCAAATATAAATAGATTTAAAATATAAATTTAAATATTAAATTTAATACATGAGATGTATGTAAAGCATGTTTAGATTAGATCTTAAATCATGTAATAGTTATATGCTTTAGATCTAATAGTTTTGTAGTATAGTTCATATTTCTGATTAAGGCATTCCCCTTGGCCATCTGGTCATAAGAGTAAGAAGGATTTAAAGGCTCTCTCATTCCATTCAATGGGATGCTCTTATGGCATGTAGGGGTGCTGTGTTTGCCCTTAATCAGAAATCAAAAACTTACTTTTTTGCAAAACTCTAAATCCTAAAATCCTAGGATTTCTATGCATGTTTTATTATTGAACCCTTGAACTTAGTTAAGAATTAAGTTTATAAAATTAATTAGGTCTAAAAATTATGAATTTTCAGATCTAAGATACCTTCATAAATTATGGATTCGGATGTGGGTAGCTCAATTAGGTCTAGCAGTTCATCAAACCAAATCAAGAGTTGGTTAGCTGGTATCAAGAGTGCTTAGATTTGACTAGCCTAATAGGATTAAGTCTGGATCAAGATCGACTCAGAGTCACATGTGGTCAATCAAGTTAAGATCTAATTTGGCTTCATGGTTCGAGCCTGGATTGTAAGCTAACCTGATCAGTTCTAGTCAGACAAGTCAGTGTTTAAGGTAAGTATGGCAAATACGACTAGCGGTCTTTAATTGGAAGCTACTCAACTTGAATGCATTTATGGCAAGTTATTGGCATATTCCACCCACTGATCTTACTTACCTGGCCAATTGAGTCGATCCAGTTCTAGTTTGAGGTGGCTAATGATTTGAGCTAACCCATCCCACTAATTTAGTCATAAATGTTATGACTAGTTGAGTCTAAGAGACTAAATCAAATCTTTCTAAGAAAATATTAAGTCATAGATCTTCCCCCATTGTAGATGTGTGGGCCCATTCTAGGGTTGATTATTCTTGGCTGGATACAGTGGTTCAGTTGTACCGAGAAGATGCAACCATATCTATTAGGCATTGGATGCTATAGGTTGAAGGATGGGTTGGGATCAATATTTTGGATACAGTAAGGGATCCAATCAGAAATTCAATTTATGCAAATAGTAGGTTTGGCTTAACTAAAAAGTGGAGCAATATTTCGGGCATGGTGAGCTTCATGAATTGGAGACCAAGTTTGGGTGCATCATGTTTAGAAAAGTATTAGACAAAAGTTATCCACTCATCAGTTGATCCATTACCAATAAACTGTTAGGGAAGGTGGTGAGCCAGTCGGTGGGACCGCACCACCCACTAAAAATCAAATGATTTGATTGCATCATTGAAACAACCATTCCAACTTTGAGATGTCTGTTTTAGTCCATAAATGGACCTTTGCAGCTTACAGATCTTGTGATCACCATCACTGCATGTCAAACCAAGTGGCTATTTCATATAGATATCTTCCTCAGGATATCCATTTAAAAATGTCATCATCATGTCTATCTACCAAATTTTGTAATAATAGCAAACAATTATACAAATGAATTTTAATATGGCTACTAGTAAGAAGGTATCCTGATAGTCAATGTCTTTGTGCTGACTATATCTTTTCTCTACTAACCTAGCATTGAATATCTCTATAGTTCCATCTGCACCTATTTCTCTTGAAGATCTATTTACATCCAATAGGTACTATACCTTCAAATGGATCTACCAAGGTCTGGACTTGGTTCGAGTGCATTAAGTCAATTTCTAACTTCATTGCCTCTAACCATTTCTCAGAGTCGATTTTTGAGATCGTCTCATCATAGGTTTTTGGATCATCACCATGAACCCTATTTTTTATGAGGAATATTTTTTCTACATTCTTTTGAATAGTTTCTAAGTACCTCTTTAGAGGACGAAAAATTCTACTTGATCTATAAGGTGGAGGAGGTAGTGTTAGGATTGGCTTAGACTGACTGGGTTCCTTAGGTTCCTTGGCTCGTTGCTCGTCAGAGAATTTCTCCTCAAGCCTAACGTATCTTCCGATAACACCATCTTGAATAAATTATTTTTCAATAAAAATAACTTATTGACTCATAATCACATTGTAGTCTTCTGAAAGGTAGAAGTAATATCCAAATAACTATTAGGATATTGAATAAACCAAGCTCTAAGGGACCTAAACTCTAACTTGTCTATCACCGAACAACCCCAATTCTAAGATGACTCAAACTTGGCTTTTTGTCATGCCAAATCTCATACGGTGTGGTAGGAATAATTTTAGATGGAACTCTATTCAGTAAATCAATAGCTATCATTAAACTATCCCTTAAGAAACTCAGGAAGGTTCGTGAAGCACATCATGGATTGGACCATATCTAATAGAGTCCGATTTCTTTATTATGAAAACTTGTTGAGTTAAAGTGTTCTAGGTGGAGTTCATTACAAGACTATGCCATTGTCTTTGAGATGGTCCAGAAATTTTCTACTAAGGTATTTACCTCCCCTATCTGATCGAAGAATCTTAATGGGCTTTTCAGTTTGCTTTTCTACTTTATGTCTGAATTTCTTAAATTTTTCAAAGGCTTCAAACTTGTATCGCATCAGATACATATACCCATATTATGATAGATCATTGATAAAGATAATGAAGTAGGCATAATCACCTCTGATCGGCATATTGAATGGGCCGCATACATCTATATATACTAGGGCAAGTAGGTCTATGGCCCTTTCCCTATGTCCTGCAAAAGAGATCTTGGTCATTTTGTCTTGAAGATGTGATTCACAAATCAGATATGACTCGGAAGCCAACAAACCCGTTAGTCCAAATTTTTTTAATTTGTTAATCTTATCTTGATCTTTATGACCTAGCCTAAGGTGCCATAGATACCTTACTTTGATACTATCCCTAGATCATTTTGATCTTTCTTCCTTCTTGTTCTTTAGGCTGGGCAGGTATGCAGGGTAGTTTCGCTTCCAACGACTATCGAAGTTGCAGTTAAAATACTTTTCCTTCTCCGCGGCCTTCTTCTTTGGCTCGCTCTTCTTTTTTCCTTCTATTTTCTACTTCCTTGTAGACTTTTTCTTCTTTTTGAAAGACTTTCTCTTAGAAGAAGTCCACAGCAAGAATGAGCCCTTTGAATCCTTCAAAGTCTACTAATAGTAACCGGCTATTCATTAACTCAGTCAAGGTGCACTGGAGCTTATTCATATGGAAGTTCATGATGAATTGTCCATACGAATCACTCAAGGACTATAAGATCACATCAATCTGCAGATCCATGTCCTTCAAGACACCTAGCTTTTCAAGCTTTTCTAGGTCCTTGATCATCGCCAAGCAACGATTTTTGACCAATTGTCCATCATGCATCTATGCCTTAAGAAGTCTTCTTGAGACTTGATAACATGCTACACGACTCTGTTCACCAAACAACTCTTATAGGTGAGCTAATATTTGGCATGCAGTCTGAATGTCTCCATATTGGCACTACAACTCATTAGACATTGAGCCTAACATGTAGCATGTGACCTTATTATCATTGTCGACCATTTTTCATGAGATGCTCTCTGATCCACGGTCGGAGGTGCTGGTAAAGTGGGGAGGTCCTAGACCAATACATAGATTAGCTTTTCCAAACTCAAAATAATTTTGAAGTTTCTTAGTCAATCCTTGTAATTTTGTTCGGTTAGTCTGTGGATATCTAAGATTCAGGTTTGGGGGTTAGTCATAGATATTTTCTTATAGAGAGTCAAAGTTTCTAGTTAGACTTGTAATTTAACTCGACCAATTTATTTAGAGATTATATTTTTAAATAAATTAAGCTTTCACTATTTTCTTGGATCTCTATACTCTTTGGATAGAGATGCAAAAATCTTCATGATCATTAATTTCTAGTGGATGGTGTGGTTCCACCGACTGTGTAACACCCCACCCCTAAATCTAGATGACGGTGCCATACCCCATCCTTATCTAAAGGTTAAGAAAATTTTAAACTATAAATATACTGAACTGTATATCAGTTAATAATCTGCTTTCAATTTAGCCTAACTGTCCATCTATTTTTGTTGGAGATAAATTTTGCTCCCGTCGATGTCCAATCTGATGCTTAGCCTAATGTAACTGATAATCATAGAAGAGCTTCGATCGATAATTCTTCCTCTTGAAACTTTTCCAATGATCGAACTCCTTTCGGACCCCTCCAGCAGTCGAACTCCTTCTGAACTTCTCGGACAATCGAACTCCTCTAGACATCTCCGACAGTCGAACTCCTTCCTGACATCTCTAGCAGTCAAACTCCTTACGGACATCTGCAGTGGACAAACTCCTTCTAGATCCCTCTAGCAACTGAACTCCTTCCAGACGTCTCTAGCGATCGAACTTCTTCCAAACTTTTTTAGCAGTCAAATTTCTTTTGGACCCCTCTAGCGGCCAAACTCCTTCCAGACCCCTCTAGTGGCTGAACTCCTTTCGGACTTCTTCAGTAGTTGAACTCCTTCCAGACTCCTCTAACTGTCGAACTTCTTTCAAACTCCTCTAGCGGTCGAACTCCTTCCAAACTTCTCCAACGATCGAACTCCTTTTGGACCCCTCTAGTGGTTGAACTTCTTTCGGACTTCTCCAGTGACCGAACTCTTTTTGGACCCCTCCAGCAATCGAACTCCTTCTGAACTTCTCTAGCAGCCGAATTTCTTTCAGATCCCTCCAACAGTTGAACTCCTTTCGAACTTCTCCAGCGATCGAACTACTTCCGGACCCCTCCAACAATCGAACTTCTTTCGGACCCCTCCAGCGACCAAACCCCTTTCGGACCCCTTCAGTGGCCAAACTCCACGCACTCTGATTCCATACATGACATGAATCGACCTATACCCAAACTATCTTAGAGGACTCCAAACTTCTCTAGAATTGATATAGCTCAAAGGTCATCACCAACCGACGTCCATCCCTCCAAACTTTGACTATCAAATCTCAAATAGACTGACACCTCACAAGAACAAACACTATCCTCCATAACAAACTACACATGGCCCCGAGCGACCCACTATCTGATAGTTACGACTGTCACTATCAGTTTGTTACAGGATCCATCTATAAAAGGGACCCTCCAGATACGTTTTCTTTAGGCTCTCTTCTCCCTCCCAAAAATTCTGCAACTTTCTTGACTGAGCACTCCATTTCTGTTGGCCGAAAAAGCTAACTTGACCATCGAAGGGTCGTGTCAGAGCCACCACCTCGGACTTTAGATGAGACTTATTTTGCAGATCACCGACGGCGATATCGTCTTCTCTGACTCCAGTACTTCTCCTATGGCCATCAAATTTCGCACCAATAATTTTCATCATAAGCATTTCAATTAAATTCTCTTGGCTTGCTAATAACCATTATCTCCATTCATAACCTATCAAATCACTTAAACAAACTCAGAGTTTCAATAACAATACCATATTTCATACATACATTCTAGTCATTTGTCATCTTTTTAATACATGCCTTTCTAGGACAAAGTATAACATATACACATAACAATTTCTAATTTAACTAACTCAATTGTACAATACTTTTCAAAATATATCTTTTCTTTAAGCTAATATTATCAAAAATATTTCCTCCACTAGAAGTATTGATACACAAGCTGAAAGATATCTCTAAACCTAGCTATTCTCAATACTGCAAATGAAAAGAGTGAGGGATGAGACTTGGAAAAGTCTTAGTGAGTGAATAATCCATCTAATAGTGGAAAATGAAACTATTTAACTTGTAATGCAACATAACAATAATAATTAAAATGTAAGAAATGCTTTCTATGCTTCACAAAGTTGAAATATATACAATAAAAATAGAACTACTTTTTGGAGCTTCACAAAGCTGAAATATACTCCACCAAGTTAAGCAAAATATCAAAGAGTTTCTCAAAGCTAAAATATACCCCACTAGGTTAAAGCAAAATACCAAAGAGCTTCACAAAGCTAAAATATAACCTACTTGGTTAAAGCAAAATACCAAACCATGCCATGTCAATGCATGCTTCCTTCTTAGCTACTATCAATAGAATCCCAAAGCACTCCTTCTAAGAAAGTTGATAAGTAGTATGTCATGATGCTAAATGATGTAAATGAGCCCCACTGGGCAATTTGATATGTTGCCAAATATCTGCCAAGTCCCACTGGGCATTTTGATACACTGCTATCTGCCAAGCCCCACTAGGCATTCATAAATGCAAACTATGGAGGTGACAGCTCATGCCAATGCAAATGCTCATGCAATGCAAGGATGTACCCCATAGGTTGATCACTCCTATAGGTAATCCTTTGCACAAACTAAACAAGCTAAAATTTTCTAAAGCTGAATAATAAAGCTAACAATTTCAATTCCTACTTTTATATTTGAAAAAGTACATATATAAGCTGAAGGATAACAAAGCTAATTACTTTCCAAAGTAAGTTATTTTCATAAAGAAACATAATAAGTAAAACACCAAGGCTAGATATGAAAATTCACTCACCTCAACCGGCTATTAGTTAAATGGGCTTACTCAAAGCACCTTTCCAAATCTTTTCTTTTTTCTATACCATCAATAAACATTGATTAAACTCATGTCTTATGATTCAAGATCCAAAACTACACATACTTTGCTACCAAACTCTTACTTTAGTCTTTTAACCATTCTCTCATACTTCATCTTGCTTGCTTTAACTTAGGTCTGGATAACTTCAATATAATTTAGATATTTCCAACCATTTAATTCTATTTTCCTTCTCATAATTGGTTTCAAATTTAGCTGGTCATCATTTCAATTCATAACCAAGCCATCTATCCAATTTCAGTATTAACAATAGCATAATCTATCTTTAAACTTAATTTAAATTGCATACCTTAACTTATCAGACTCATAAATCTGATAACAATAGCTGAGAACTCAATTTAACTTAGTTTTAATATCAGAATCTTTACCTTAAGTAATGAGAAGTTTACTACATAGATTTTCCTCTTCGATTTCAGCAATTTTCCCTCCTCAACTCAATTCCTTAATCACTTTCCTCTTTTAGCAACTAATTCCTCTTGATTGCTAACTGAAAATAAAAACCTCATAGTTTCTTCCCTTCTCTAATTTCTCTGAAGAATGTAAGAAACTAAATAATAGCAAAGAAACTTATGGTTTTATATAGGAAAACATAAACTATAAAACGACCTTGCTATGTATCACACCCTAAAATTTCTTAGATATGTGTGCCCTAGAAGCCAGAATTGGCTGACACTTTTTATATACTTCTAATGATAAAATTATAATTTTAACTATAAATAATAAAATAGATTATTTTCTATAACAATGTGTATTTAGTGTCTGTGATACATCTCTTGAGTTAATGGCAATGATAATTCTTATTTTCAAGAGTTGAAAATTTAAGACGTAGATTTTCATTATTAACTCATAAAATGCTCCTGACCTTAGGATCATCATGAGGATGGTGATTGATTTGAAAGGTTGGTGTATAATCCTTCTTTATAGTAGATGAGTTTTGAGTCTATGGTATAGAGACATCGGAGTTTGAGTGTAGGTACTCGTTGGAGAATGAGGGCACTGAGTATGATCACCTCGAGTAGTCATTAGGAAGTCTACCTTCTAGTTGATAACTAGCTCGAAGCTATAGTAGTGTGTATGGTTCTTTAACCTGAGGTGCATCAACTGTTCACCTTGAGGGTCTTATAGTTTGACTACACCATGACTCAATCTTCTGACCATTCGAATTCCTGAGGGGTATATTGGCTATAGCATGTTCACTGTAGGAATTAGACTGCACCAAGAGGGAATCTATCTACCTTGGTAGATGAGATGATAATCACGAGAATCAAATCCATAAGCTCATGGTCATGGCAGAGTGAAATAATAAAAAGAGTTTTTATTAAGATTTTCACATTGAATTTGAATCGAATGATTAATTCATATGATGGATATTAGGGTTTGATGAGTTCACCTTAACCCTAATTCGATCGGGACTCAAGATAGAAGAACTTAATCACATAGGTAACTGCATTGAGAGGTTCATTTTTAGTTCTGATGGATTGTCACCATATACAGATAGGTATCACTAGTGGATTTTAGAAGCAATTAGAATGATTTGGATGATCGATCATTCTAATTGTTTGAATCAAAAAAGTTCCGATCCATCGAAAGGTGTCTCAATGCTGTCGATGATAGAGACCACAACATATCTCATTATCATACGAAACTGAACCTAACTAGATCACACTAATAAGGGTTTGAATCTGGATATCATCAATTGGACTAATCCACTTTAATTGATTTGAATTAGATTCAATTAGGTTCAAAAAAATTATGCTAGCACACGATTGAGCCTAATGTTCTCCTTCAACAATCATGAAATATTATCTCGACTAAGTCAAATGTATTTGTGCTAACTCAAATACCTTTACTTGGTCTAACTAAAGCTTGTCTAGGTAAAAAAAGGATTTTCTTAATTTATGAGATAAATTTGAGATAACACCTACCATTTTCCATCACATACTAATTCTTATCTTTTGACTTTGGTTAAACATTGATCGTTGACACTTAGACATCTGCCGATATGTCATGCACCCATAAGAGAGCAGATGGGGATTTGTCCCCTAACTAGAAAGAGGAAAGGAGGGGTTGCACGACTAGGGAGGTGTGCACCTAAGGATAATGATGCCTGGAGTCCCATACAAATGTGTCTCCAGATTGCTTCATGGTATCAAACAAGGTGGCACCAAAGACTCTACTTTGACCAGTCTTGGAGCCACCTAAGGATGTTTGAGAGGGGATCTCATCTGATTGGATCAGATGATGTCATTCCATCAATCAGATTTAGATCTAATTGCATATAGAGACATGATTGGTCGAGATGATGTGGCATTGCATGGCGCAGTAGGGTCTATATAAACCCTATCTGTGCCTAGATTTGAGAGAGCTCTCCCCTTGCCCACACCACATAGCCTTCTCCCCTCTCCTCCATGCCTACCTATAATCGTCTCTCTCCTCTCCACACCCAAGAGGCCTTGGGCCCAAGTTTGGTGCGATCCAAGCAAGAGAAAGATGACAAGAAAGGAAGAAGGCAGCACTGCTGCAAGAGACGACATCGTATCTTCAAAAATTATTTTAAAGATCTTCAAGATTAGATCCAGATCTATTCTTTAGAAAAAATATTAAGAAAAAGAAGATCTTTAAATTCTACCTGAGAGAATACCAATAGAGGCCAGGCAATTGCGTGGCTGCATCTAGAATCTCAGGCAATCAGCAGGATCATCATAGGATAATAAGATTATCCAAAAATAAGGTATAAATTAAATCTAATTTATTTTATTTTATTTTATTTTATTAGATTTATTAAATTAAATCTAAAAATTATTTATCTAATTTAGATCTAAGAGAAAAATTTTAAAATATTTTTTTTAATCAAATCAGATCTAAATGAATCTGACCTAGAAAATTAAATTTTTTCTTCAACTGGTATCAGACTCAGATTCCCATAAATAATTTAGATCTAATTTTAATTTATTTTTAATCTAATAATTAGATGATTTTAAATTTCACATAAGGTATGATTAGATCTAAAATAAAAAAAATTAAAAATTAAATAATTTAGATCTAAGTTGTACAAGATGCATGGCTAGTTGTAGAATAGAACTGTTCTATGTATAGTCTTGCATGATCATAATTTAATTTAATTAAGTTATAATTTTTAGATCTATTTATTTACTATTTTTTAATGTTATAAATTTTATAATAAGATCTAAAAAATAGAAAATAAAATTATTTAATTTTTGGTTCATATGAGATATGATGAATGCATATTTAGACTAGTTGTAGAATAGTTCTACATAATTATCTAGAATAGAATTTATTTTGATGTAATTAATTTAAATTAGATATTTTGGATGATTATGAGATAATTTAGATCTAAAAATATGCATGATATCATACATGAGATGTATGCAAAACATGTTTAAAGGTAGATCAATTTTATATATGAGATATATGATCTAACTAGTTTTATAGTTTTCATATTTCTAATTAAGGCGTTCCCCTTAGCTGTTCGATCATAAGAATAAAGTAGGATTTAAATGCCCTCTCTTTTCATTTGATGGGATGTTCTTATGATGTGTAGGGATGCTGCGCATTCGTCCTTAATCAAAAATCCAAAAACTTATTTTCTGCAAAATCCTAGATCCTGAAACCCTAGGATTTTATTTACATGTTTTGTTTGTGAACCCTAAAATTAATTAAGAATTAAGATTATGAAATATGTTAAGTCTAAAAATTAAAAATTTTTAGATTTAAGATATATTCATAAAATTATGTTTTGGTTGGGGTAGCTCAATTAGGTCTAAGCAGTTGATCAAACCAAATCAAGAGTTGGTTAGATGGGATCAAGAGTGCTTAAATTGACTAGCCTAATAGGAATAAGTCTGGATCAAGATCAAGTCACGTGAGTGATCGATCAAGCTAAGACCTAATTAGGCTCAGTGGTTAGAGTCTAGATTGTAGGCTAACCCGATTGGTTCTGGCTCAATAATTTGGTGTCTAAGATAGGTCTGGTAGATACGATCGACTGGTTTTTAATTAGAAGCTACTCGACTCGAATGTGTTCTTATCAAGTTAATGGCATATCCCTTCCACCGATCTCACTTACCTGACCATATTTGTTGGCTCAATCCTGATCTAAGATGGCCAATAATCTGAGCTAACCCATGCCACTAGGTTAGTCATAATGGTTATGACTATGTCAAGTCAGTCTAACGAGATTTAAATCAAATCTCCCTAAGAAAAGATTAAGTCTACGGTCTTCTACCATTGTAGATGTATGGGCCTTTTTCGAGATTGATTATTCTCGGCTGATTACAGTGGTTCAGTTGCACCAAAAAGATGCAACCATGTCTATTAGGCATTGGATGCTACGGGCTAGAGGATGGATTGGACTCAATATTTTGGATACGGTGAGAGATCTAATTAGGAATCCAATCTATGTAAATGGTGGGTCTGACTTAACTAAGGAATGGATCAATATTTCAGGCATGGTGAGATTCATGAATTAGAGACCAAGTTTGGATGCACCATGATTAGAGAATTATTGAGCAAGAGTTGTTCATCCATTGGCTAACCCATCACCAATAACTCTTAGATGAGGTGATGAGTCAGCTGGTAGGATCACACCACCCACTAGAAATCATTAATCGTAGAGATTTTTGCATTAAAGAGGAAGTGTAGGGATCCAAAAAAATAGTGAAAGCTAATTTATTTAAAAATAAAATCTCTAAATAAATTGGTTAAGTTTTAATTACAATATCTAACTAGAAACTTTAACTCTCTATAGAAAAATATCTGCGTCCAACACACTAGCACGTATCTTGGACACCCATAGACTGATCAGACCAAATTACAAGAATTGACTTCGAAACTTCAAAATCATTTTGGGTTCTGAGAAGTTAACTCATGTATTGGACTAGGACCCCCCCACCTTACCAGCTCATCCATCCCTTGAATAGAGACCATCTCTTGACAAGCAGACGGACGAAGATAATAAGGCTAGATACTATATGTTGGGCTTAATGTCTGATGAGCTTCAATGCCAATATAAAGATATCAGGACTGCCCACCAAATGTTGGCTCACCTATAAGAGATGTTTGGTGAACAGAGTCGCGCAGCCAAGTATCAAGTCACTAAACAACTATTCAAGGTTAAAATGCATGATGAGTAGTCAGTCCAAGATCATTGTCTGATGATGATCAAGGATTTTGAAGAGCTTAAGAAGCTCAGAGTGAAGTTGGACCTAGATCTATCGAATGATATAATTCTATAATCCTTGACTGATGTATATGGGCAGTTCATCATGAACTACCATATGCATAAACTTCAAAATTCTCTGACCGAGCTTATGAACATGCTGGTTACTGCTGAGCTTTCTATGAAAGATTCTAAAGGCTCAGTGCTTGCTATGGAACGGACTTCTTCCAAGAGAAAGTCTTTTGGAAAGAAGAAGTCTGTGAAAAGATAAAAGGTGGAAGGAGGAAAGAAGAAAAAGATAGAGCTGAAGAATAAGATCGCTGACAAAGAAAAATATTTTTATTACAACACTGATGGCCACTGAAAGCGAAACTACCCTACTTACCTAGCCACCTTGAAGAATAAGAATAAGGCAGGTCCTTCTGGAGGTATGCTCATTATTGAGTCTAACCTTTCAGTTTCTTCTACATCCAGTTGGGTGATTGTCTCTGGTTCTAGTGCTCATTTGTGCACTTCCATGCAGGGTTTTAAAGATAGCAGGAGGCTAAGGGATGGTAAGATGATCCTACGCATCGTAAATGGAGCAAGAGTTGCTACTATGGCCGTGGAAACATACCCTCTTCGACTACCATCTGGTTTAGACTTAGTATTAAAGAACTATTATTATGTGCCTGCAGCAAGCAAAAATTTGATTTCTGTTTCATGCTTAGCATTAGAAGGCTATGTAATTAGTTTTCTTAAGGACCATTATAACATTCTTTATGAAAGAAATAAATTTGCAAGTTGTTTTCTTATAAATGGTCTTTACCAGTTATATATTGATGTATATGTTTTTAGTTTCAAGCAAAATGTGAAAGCCATAAGAACAAAATGACCTAGGGATAGTCCAAATGATAGGTATCTATGGTGTTAGATATATGTGCCCTAGAAGCCAAAATTGGCTGACACTTATAATACACTCCTAGGGGCAAAATTATAATTATGACTATAATAAATAAAATAGATTATTTTCTATCACATATGTGTATTTAGTGTCTGTTATACATCCTTTGAGTTAATGGTAATAATAATTCATATTTTCAAGAGTTGAACATTTAAGACATGAATAATCATTGTTAACTCATAAAATGCTCTCGACCATAGGATCATCATGAGGATGGTGATTGATCCGAAAGATTAGTGTATAATCGCTTCTCTTTAGTAGATGAGTCTTGAGTCTACGGTGTGGAGACATCAGAGCGACAGTATAGGTACTTGCTAGAGAACGAGGGCACTGAGCGTGACCACCTCGAGTAGTCATTAGGGAAGTCTACCTTCTCGTCAATGACTGACTCGATGCTGCAGTAGTGTGTCTGGTTCTTTGACCTGAGGTGCATCGGATAGTTCACCTTGAGGGTGTTATAGTTTGACTACACCATTACTCGGTCTCCTAGCCATATGGAACCCTGAGGTGTATGTTGGCTATAGCATGTTCATTGTAGGAACTGGATGGCATCAAGATGGAATCTATCTACCTCGGTGGTAGAGGAGCAGCCCTATGATGATCATGAGAATCAAGTCCAGAAGCCCATGGCCATGGCAGAGTGAAATAATAGAAAGAGTTTCTATTTAGATTTTCACATTGGACTCGAATCGAATGATTACATCATATGACAGAAACTAGGGTTTGACGAGTTTACCTTAACCCTAATCTGATCGGGGCTCAAGATAGAAGGAACTTAATCACACAGGTAGCTGCACCAAGAGGTTCGCATTCAGCTCTGATGGGTTGCCACCATATACTGCTAGGTGTCACTGGTGGATTTTGGGAGCAATTAGAATGATTTAGATGATCGATCATTCTAGCTGTTCGAATCAGAAGAGTTCTGATCCATCGAAAGGAGTTTCGATGATGTCGATGATAGAGATCATGACATATCCCATTACCATACAGAACTGAACCTAACTGGGTCACACAAACAAGGGTTTGAATCTGGTGATCATCAATTGAACTGATCTAGTTCAATTGATCTGAATGAGATTCAATTAGGTTCAAGGAAATCGTGCTAGCACTCGATTGAACCTAACGTTCTTCTTTTGCTATCATAAATAAGTTGTCCTGTCTGAGCCAAAGGAGTTTGTGCTCAATCAGAGGCCTTCATATGGTCTGACTGGAGGTTGTCCAAGTCAGAAAAGGTTGTCTTATTTTGTAAGACATTACCTACCATTTTTGGTCACCTGCCATTTCTTGTTCTTTGACTTTGGTCAAAAGTCTACCTTTGACTGGTCAAATGTTGACCATTGACACTTTGACTTTTGACCACATGTCATGCACCTATTGGAGAGCTGGTGGGGGCCTGTCCCCCTGCCAGAACCTGGCAAGGAAGAGGGCGCACGCCACCCTTGGCGTGTGCCCAAGTTGGAGGCGCCTAGGAGTCCTTGTTGGACAAGGGACTCCATCTCCTTTTTGGATTCCAATTAGAGTTCTTCCTAAGAACCAACTTTGACTGGTCTTAGGCACCCTCTAAGGAGGAATCCAGGGGACTCTATTTCCACCAATCAGATTTAGATCTGATTTCACAAAGGGTTGTGATTGGTTGGGAAGAAGAGGAGTTGGATCACAGTTAGTCTATAAATAAGACCCTATGCCCAACTCAAATGAAGATTGAAAGAATCACAATTCCCATGCCCCAAGGCCTGCCTCTCCTCTCCTCCTCCATGCCAAACCATCTTCTCCCTCTCCTCTCCACGTCCAAAAGAGTTTTGGTTCTTGGTTGGTGCGATCCAGATCAAAGAAAGGCGACTGAAAGCTAGAAGGCTGCGCTGCTGCAAAGGACGACTGCTGATCTTCAAAAAGAGTTTTGAAGATCCTCCAGATCAGATCCAGATCTAATTTTTGGAGATGTGATAGAGAAGAAGAGGATCTCTAGATCCAATCTGAGTGGATACCGGATAGAGGCCAGGCACTTGCGTGGCTAGATCCAGAACCTTCCGCTGCATACAGGATCATCAAGGGTAATAGGATTACCCAACATCAAGGTAAATTAAATTTGATTTAATTTATCTAATTTTATTTTATTTATTAAAATAATAAGAATTAGATCTAAAATATCTCAGATCTGATCTAGATCAAAGAGAAAAATTTTTGAAATATATCTCTTGATCTGATCAGATCTGAACGAACCTGGTCCGAAAAATCAGGATTTTCCTTCAACTGGTATCAGAGCCAAGGTTCTAAAAGTATTTAGATCTAATTTTAAATTTATTTTAATTAGAAAATAAATGATTTTAGATGTCACATGAGATGTGATCAGATCTGAAATCAGAAAAAATTAAAATTAAATGATTTGGATCTAAGATTAGAAAATATGCATGACTAGTTCTAAAATAGAATAGTTCTATAGAATAGTCTTGCATGTTTTGCAATTTAATTCTGATTAAATCATATTTTAGATCTATTTATTTACTATTTTTTGATATTATAATTATTATAATAACATCTAAAAAATAGTAAATAAAAATTATTTAATTTTAAATATCATATGAGATATGATTGATGCATGTCTAGACTAGTTGTAGAATAGTTCTACATAATTGTCTAGATTAGAATTTATTTTGATTAGATCAATTTAAATCTAATTTTTTAGATTATTATGAGATAATTTAGATCTAAAAATATGCATGATTCGATACATGAGATGTATGCAAAATATGCCATGATTAGATCTAATTTGTATATGAGATATATGATATAGATCTAAAACTGTTTTGTAGTATTGCATGTTCCTGATTAAGGCGTTCCTCTTGGCCGTCCGGTCATAAGAACGAAGAAGGGTTTAAAGGCCCTCTCTTTCCATTCGATGGGGTGTTCTTATGATGTGTAGGGGTGCTGCGTGTTCGTCCTTAATCAGAAATCCAAAACTTACTTTCTGCAAAACCCTAGATCCTGAAACCCTAGGATTTATTGTGCATATTTTGTTTATGAACCCTACTTAATTAAAAATTAAGATTATGGAATATTAATTAGGTCTAAAATTGAGAATTTTCAGATCTAAGACATATTCATAATACTGGGTTCGGGCTTGGGTAGCTCAATTAGGTCTAAGCGGTTGATCAAACCGAATCAAGAGTTGGTTAGATGGGATCAACAATGCTTAAATTGACCAGCCTAATAGGATTAAGTCTGGGTCAAGATCGAGTCACGATCAAGCAAGACCTAATTAGGCTCAGAGGTTAGAGTCTGGATTTGTAGGCTAACCCAATTGGTTCTGGCTCAACAATTTGGTGTCTAAGGTAAGTTTGGCACATACGACCGACTGGATTTTTAATTGGAAGCTACTCGACCTGAATGCATTCTTGTACGAGTTAATGGCATATTCCTTCCACCGGTCTCACTTACCTGGCCATATCTGTTGACACAGTTCTGATCTGAGGTGGTCAATAATCCGAGCTAACCCATGCCACTAGGTTAGTCATAATTGTTATGACTAATGCCAAGTCTAGTTTAATGAGACCTGAATCAATTCTCCCTAAGAAAAGATTAAGTCTGAGGTCTTCCACCATTGTAGATGTGCGGGCCCTTTCCGGGGTTGATTGTTCTCGGCTGGATACAGTGGCTCAGTTGCACCGGAAGATGCAACCATGTCTATTAGGCATTGGATGCTATGGGCTGGAGGATGAGTTGGGCTCAATATTTTGGATACGGTGAGAGACTCAATTAGGAACCCAGTCTATGCAAATGGTGGGTCTGACTTAACTAAGGAGTGGATCAATATTTCGGATACGGTGAGATTCATGAATTAGAGACCAAGTTTGGGTGCACCATGATTAGAGAATCATTGAACAAGAGTTGTTCACTCATTGGCTAACCCATCACCAATAACTGTTAGGTGAGGTGATGAGTCAGTTGGTGAGACCGCACCACCCACTAGAAATCATTAATCATGGAGATTTTTGCATCTCTACAGAGGGAGTGTAGGGATCCGAGAAAATAGTGGGAAGCTAATTTGTTTAAAAATAAAATTCCTAAATAAATTGGTCAAGTCAATAATTACAGTATCTAACTAGAATCTTTGACTCTCTACAGGAAAAATGTCTGCGTCCAACCCATTGGCACGTATCCTGGACACACATAGACT
The DNA here is from genome assembly GCA_006176705.1 of Cocos nucifera. Lineage (NCBI taxonomy): Eukaryota > Viridiplantae > Streptophyta > Magnoliopsida > Arecales > Arecaceae > Cocos > Cocos nucifera. The sequence goes on along the minus strand of QRFJ01004284.1, from coordinate 21,116 downwards.
GACCGGACCCAATTATAAAGATTGGCTCAGGAACTACAAAATTATTTTGGGTTTCGAGAAGTTAACCCATGTTATTGGACCAGGACCCTCCCACCTTACCAGCCCGTCCATCCATTGAACAGAGAGCGTCTCTGGAAAAATGGATAGACGAAGATAATAAGGCCAGATATTACATGTTGGGCTCGATGTCTGATGAGCTCCAGCGCCAACATGAAGATATCGGGACTGCTCGCCAAATGTTGGCTCACCTGCAGGAGATGTTTGGTGAACAGAGTCGCGCAGCCAAATATCAAGTCACGAAATGACTTTTTAAGGCTAAGATGCGTGATGGGCAGTCAGTCCAAGATCACTGTCTGACAATGATCAAGGACATGGAAGAGCTTGAGAAGCTCGGTGTGAAGTTAGACTTGGACCTGCAGAACGATATTATTCTGCAATCCTTGACTGATGCATATGGGCAATTCATCATGAATTACCACATGCATAAACTTCAAAATTCCTTGGCCGAATTAATGAATATGCTGGTTACCGCTGAGCTTTCTATGAAAGGTTCTAAAGGCTCAGTTCTTGCTATGGAACGGACTTCTTCCAAAAGAAAGTCTTATGGAAAGAAAAAGAAGTCTGTGAAAAAGCAAAAGGTGGAAGGATCAAAGAAGAAGAAGGCAGAGCCGAAGAAAAAGGCCGATGTCAAAGGAAAGTGTTTCCATTGCAACAGCGACGGCCATTGGAAGCGGAACTGCCCTACTTACCTGGCCACCCTGAAGAACAAGAAGGAAGGTCCTTCTGGAGGTATGCTCGTTATTGAGTCTAACCTTACGGATTTCTTCTGCATCCAGTTGGGTGCTTGACTCTGGTTCTAGTGCTCATCTGTGCACTTTCATGCAGGGTCTTGAGGATAGCAGGAGGCTGAGGGATGGAGACATGATCCTACGCATCGGTAATGGAGCAAGAGTTGCTGCAGTAGCCGTGGGAACATACCCTCTTCGATTACCATCTGGTTTAGACTTAGTTTTGAAAGACTGTTATTATGTGCCTGCAGCTAGCAGGAATTTGATTTCTGTTTCATGCTTAGCACAAGAAGGCTATGTGATTACCTTCTTTAAGGACCATTGTAACATTCTTTATGAAAGAAATAAAATTGCAAATGGTTTTCTTATTAATGGTCTTTATCAGCTACATATTGATGTACCTATTCTAACTATCGAGCAAAACGTGAATGCCAAACGACCTAGGGATAGTCCAAACGATAGATATCTATGGCACCTGAGATTAGGTCATATAGCAGAAGATAGGATCAACAAATTGGAGAAAAATGGGCTATTGAGTCCATTGACTTTCCGAGTCATATCCAACTTGTGAATCTTGTCTTCAAGGCAAAATGACTAAACTCCCTTTTGTTGGACATGGGGAGAGGGCCACAGATCTCCTTGCCCTAGTACATACTGATGTGTGCGGCCCATTTGATGTGCCGGCTAGAGGCAATTTTGTCTACTTCATTACCTTTACCGATGATCTGTCTAGGTATGGGTATGTGTATCTTATGAGACACAAGTCTGAAGCTTTTGAAAAGTTCAAAGAATTCAGACATGAAGTAGAAAAACAAACTGGAAAAACCCATTAAGGTTCTTCGATCAGATCGAGGAGGTGAATACCTTAGCCGGGAATTCCTAGACTATCTCAAGGAAAATGGCATAGTCTCTCAATGGACTCCACCAGGAACACCTCAACTCAACGGGGTTTCAGAATGGAGAAATCGGACTCTATTGGATATGGTTCGATCCATGATGAGCTTCACAGACCTCCCTGATTTTCTTTGGGGACACTCATTGTTAACTTCAATTTATCTACTGAATAGGGTTTCCTCTAAAACCGTTCCTACCACACCGTATGAGATATGGCACGGTAAGAAACCAAGTCTGAGTCATCTCAGAATTTGGGGTTGTCCGGCTCATGTCAAAAGACAACAAGCGGACAAGTTAGAGTTTAGGTCCTTTCAGAGCTCGATTCATAGGATATCCTAAAGAGTCATTAGGATACTATTTCTACATTCCAGAAGACCACAATGTGATTGTGAGTCGACATGCCATCTTTCTTGAAAAATAGTTTATTCAAGATAGCGGCATTGGAAAAGCAGATCAAGCTTGATGAGAAAGTCTCACAAGTGGAACGAGCTAAGGACCAATTGGAACCAAATCAGGTTGAGCCAATAAGAACACTACCTCCTCCACCTCGTAGATCGGAAAGAGTTTTCCATCCCCCTGAAAGATACTTAGGTATTATTTCAGAGGAAGTAGAGAAAATGTTCCTCGTAGGTAATGGTGCTCATGGTGATGATCCCAAAACCTACAACGAGGCGATATCAGATATCGACTCCGAGAAATGGCTAGAGGCAATGCAGTCAGAAATTGACTCGATGCACTCAAACCAAGTCTGGACCTTGGTAGATCCACCAGAAGGTATAGTACCTATTGGGTGTAAATGGATCTTCAAGAGAAAGATTGGTGCAGATGGGAAATGTGGAGACATTCAAGGCTAGACTAGTGGCAAAAGGTTATAGTCAACGCGAAGGCATTGACTATCAGGATACCTTTTTCCCAGTGGCTATGCTAAAATCCATCCGCACATTGCTTGCCGTTGCAGCCTATTTCGATTATGAAATATGGCAAATGGACGTGAAAACGGCATTCTTAAATGGATATCTTGAGGAAGATATCTATATGGAACAGCCGCTAGGTTTCACATCCAGTGATACTGATCACAAGGTTTGCAAGCTGCAAAGGTCCATATATGGACTTAAGCAAGCATCTCGGAGCTGGAACACTCGTTTCAATGATGTGATCAAAAAGTTTGGTTTCATCAAAAATGAAGAGGAACCATGTGTTTTCAAAAAGGTCAGTGGGAGCGCTGTTGTCTTCCTCGTATTGTACGTGGATGACATCCTCCTTATTGGGAATGATATTCCCATGTTGACAATCAGTCAAAATTATGGTTGTCCAAGGAATTCTCCATGAAAGACCTAGGTGAAGCATCCTTTATTCTAGGAATTAAGGTCTATAGGGATAGACCGAATAGGATGCTAGGACTTTCACAGAAGATGTACATAGAGGAAGTACTAAAGAGGTTTAGTATGGAAAACTCTAAGAGGGGATTAATACCCTTCAGACATGGTATTCATCTTTCCAAGAAGATGTGCCCTAGCACACCTGAGGAAATAGAACGCATGAGCAAGATCCCTTATGCTTCTGCAATAGGGAGCCTCATGTATGCCATGCTATGTACACGACCTGATATAGCCCATGCTGTGAGTGTCACAAGCAGATATCAGTCAAATCCAGGTGAAGAACACTGGACTTCTGTGAAATGTATCCTTAAGTACTTGAGAAGAACTAAGGATATGATGTTGGTCTTTGGTAATGGAGAACTCCAAGTCCAGGGATACACAGACTCGGATTTCATGTCCGATATAGATGATCGAAAGTCGACATCTGGGAGTCTGTTTGTGTGCAATGGTGGTGCTGTCAGCTGGAAGAGTTCCAAGCAAACCGTGATAGCAGATTCCACCATGGAAGCAGAATATATCGCTGCATCAGAGGCTGCGAAGGAAGCATTCTGGTACAAGAAGTTTGCTGCAGAAATGGAGTAATGCCATCAGATGCCATTCCTCTATACTGCGACAACAATGGCGCCATAGCCCTTGCTAAGGAGCCGAGGTCTCACCAGAAATCCAAGCATATTGAGCGGCGATACCACCTCATCCGCGATTACCTCGAGAAGGGTTACGTCGAGGTCAAGAGAGTCAACTCCGCAGATAATGTGGCAGACCCACTTACAAAGCCGTTGGGCCAGCAGAAGATCGAAGCCCACCTTGAGAAGATGGGACTTAGACTTGTAGCCAATTGGCTTTAGGACAAGTGGGAGATTGTTAGATATATGTGCCCTAGAAGCCAGAATTGGCTGACACTTGTAATACACTTCTAGGGGCAAAATTATAATTTTGACTATAATCAATAAAATGGGTTATTTTCTATCACATATGTGTATTTAGTGTCTGTGATACATCCTTTGAGTTAATGGTAATGATAATTCATATTTTCAAGAGTTGAAAATTTAAGACATGAATAATCATTATTAACTCATAAAATGCTCCCGACCATAGGATCATCACGAGGATGGTGATTGATCCGGAAAGGTTGGTGTACAATCGCTTCTCTTTAGTAGATGAGTCTTGAGTCTACGGTGTGGAGACACCGGAGCGAGAGTACAGGTACTCGTTAGAGAACGAGGGCACTGAGCGTGACCACCTCGAGTAGTCATTAGGGAAGTCTACCTTCTCGTCAATGACTGACTCGATGCTGCAGTAGTGTGTCTGGTTCTTTGACCTGAGGTGCATCGGCAGTTCACCTTGAGGGTGTTATAGTTTGACTACACCATTACTCGGTCTCCTAGCCATATGGAACCCTGAGGTGTATGTTGGCTATAGCATGTTCATTGTAGGAACTGGATTGGCATCAAGATGGAATCTATCTACCTCGGTGGTAGAGGAGCAGCCCTATGATGATCATGAGAATCAAGTCCAGAAGTCCATGGCCATGGCAGAGTGAAATAATAGAAAGAGTTTCTATTTAGATTTTCACATTGGACTTGAATCGAATGATTACATCATATGACAGAAACTAGGGTTTGACGAGTTTCACCTTAACCCTAATCTGATCGGGGCTCAAGATAGAAGAACTTAATCACACAGGTAGCTGCACCAAGAGGTTCGCATTCAGCTCTGATGGGTTGCCACCATATACTGCTAGGTGTCACTGGTGGATTTTGGGAGCAATTAGAATGATTTAGATGATCGATCATTCTAGCTGTTCGAATCAGAAGAGTTCTGATCCATCGAAAGGAGTTTCGATGATGTCGATGATAGAGATCATGACATATCCCATTACCATACAGAACTGAACCTAACTGGGTCACACAAATAAGGGTTTGAATCTGGTGATCATCAATTGAACTGATCCAGTTCAATTGATCTGAATGAGATTCAATTAGGTTCAAGAAAATCGTGCTAGCACTCGATTGAACCTAACGTTCTTCTTTTACTATCATAAATAAGTTGTCCTGACTGAGCCAAAGGAGTTTGTGCTCAATCAGAGGCCTTCATATGGTCTGACTGGAGGTTGTCCAAGTCAGAAAAGGTTGTCTTATTTTGTAAGACATTACCTGCCATTTTTGGTCACCTGCCATTTCTTCGTTCTTTGACTTTGGTCAAAAGTCTACCTTTGACTGGTCAAATGTTGACCATTGACACTTTGACTTTCTGTCCACATGTCATGCACCTATTGGAGAGCTGGTGGGGGCCTGTCCCCCTGCCAGAACCTGGCAAGGAAGAGGGCGCACGCCACCCTTGGCGTGTGCCCAAGTTGGAGGCGCCTAGGAGTCCCTGTTGGACAGGGACTCCATCTCCTTTTTGGATTCCAATTAGAGTTCTCCTAAGAACCAACTTTGACTGGTCTTAGGCACCCTCTAAGGAGGAATCCAGGGGACTCTATTCCCACCAATCAGATTTAGATCTGATTTCACAAAGAGTTGTGATTGGTTGGGAAGAAGAGGAGTTGGATCACAGATAGTCTATAAATAAGACCCTGCGCCCAACTCAAGATGAAGATTGAAAGGAATCACAATTCTCCATGCCCCAAGGCCTTTTCTCCTCTCCTCCTCCATGCCAAAGCATCTTCTCCCTCTCCTCTCCACATCCAAAAGAGTTTTGGTTCTTGGTTGGTGCAATCCAGATCAAAGAAAGGCGACTGAAAGCTAGAAGGCTGCACTGCTGCAAAGGATGACTGCTGATCTTCAAAAAGAGTTTTGAAGATCCTCCAGATCAGATCCAGATCTAATTTTTGGAGATGTGATAGAGAAGAATAGGATCTCCAAATCCAGTTCGAGTGGATATTGGTAGAGGTCAGGCACTTGCATGGCTAGATCCAGAACCTTCCGCTGCATACAGGATCATCAACGGGTAATAGGATTACCCATATCAAGGTAAATTAAATCTAATTTAATTTATCTAATTTTATTTTAATTTCTAAAATAATAATAATCAGATCTAAAATATCCCAGATTTGATTAGGATCAAAGAGAAAAATTTTTGAAATATGTCTCTTGATCCGATCCGATCTGAACGAACTTGGTCTAGGAAATCAGGATTTTCCTTCATATTGCATCTAAGACTAGGTCATATACTAGAAGATAGGGTTAACAAATTAAAGAAAATTGGGCTATTGAGTTCGTTGACTTTCGAGTCATATCCAATTTATGAATCTTATCTTCATGGCAAAATGACTAAGCTCCCTTTTGTAGGACATGCAAAAAGGGCCATGGATCTTCTTGTCCTTGTATATACTGATGTACGCAGCCTATTTGATGTGTCGGCTATAGGTAATTTTGTCTACTTCATAACCTTTACCGATGATTTATCTCGATATGGATATGTGTATCTTATGAGACACAAGTTTGAAGCTTTTGAATAGTTTAATGAATTCAGACATGAAGTAGAAAAGCAAATTGAAAAACTCATTAAGGTTCTTCAATCAGATCAAGAAGGCGAATATCTTAGTCGGAAATTCCTTGACTATCTCAAGCAAAATGGCATAATCTCTCAATGGACTCTACCTAGAATACCTCAACTCAATGAGATTTTAGAATAGAGAAATCGAATCCTATTAGATATGGTCCGATCCATGATGAGCTTCATAGACCTTCCTGATTTTTTTGAGGACATAGTCTGTTAATTGCAATATACTTACTTAGTAGGGTTTCTTCTAAAATTGTTCCTACCGCACTGTATGAGATATGGCATGATAAGAAATCAAGTCTAAGTCATTTCAAAATTTGGGATTGTTCGGCTCATGTCAAAAGACAACAAGCGGACAAGTTAGACTATAGGTCCTTTAGAGCTTGATTTATAGGATATCTTAAAGAGTCATTAGGATATTATTTCTACATCCTAGAATATCACAATATGATTATGAGTTGATATGCCATCTTTCTTGAAAAATAGTTTATTCAAGATGGTGGCATTGAAAAGTAGATGAAGCTCGAGGAGAAAGTCTCATAAGAGCAACGAGCTAAGGACCAAATAGAACCAAATCAGGTTGAGCCAATACAATCACTACCTCCTCCATCTCATAAATCGAAAAGGATTTTCGATCTTTCAGAGAGGTAATTATATACTATTTTAGAAGAAGTGGAGAAAATGTTCCTCGTAGGTAATGGGGTTCATGGTGATGATCCCAAAACCTATGACAAGACGATATCGAATATCGACTCTGAGAAATGATTAGAGGCAATGAAGTCAGAAATTGACTCGATGCACTCAAACCAAGTCTGAACCTTGGTAGATCCATCAGAAGGTATAGTATCTATTGGATGTAAATAGATCAACAAGAGAAAGATTGGTGCAGATGGAAATGTGGAGACTTTCAAAGCTAGATTAGTAGCAAAAGGTTATAGTCCATGCAAAAGCATTGACTATTAGGATATCTTTTCACTAGTAGCTATGCTAAAATCCATCCGCATTGCATGCTATTGCAGCCTATTTTGGTTATGAAATATGGCAAATGGACGTGAAAGCGGTGTTCTTAAATGGATACCTCAAGAAAGATATCTATATGGAATAGCCGCTAGGTTTCACATCCAGTGATACTGATCACAAAGTATGCAAACTGCAAAGGTCCTTATATGTACTTAAGCAAGCATCTCGGAGCTGGAATACTCATTTTAATGATATGATCAAATTATTTGATTTCATCAAGAATGAGGAGGAACCATGTATCTTCAAAAAGATCAATGAGAACGCTATTGTCTTTCTCATATTATACGTGGATGATATTTTCCTTATTAGGAATGATATTCCCATGTTGATCAGTTAAAATATGGTTATCGAAAGAATTCTTCATGAAAGTTCTAAGAGAAGCATCCTTTATTCTAGAAATTAAGGTCTATAGAGATAGACCGAATAGGATGCTTGGACTTTCACAGAAGATGTATATAGAGGAAGTGCTAAAGAGGTTTAGTATGAAAAACTCTAAGAGGAGTTTGGTACCCTTCAGACATGACATTCATCTTTCCAAGAAGATGTGCCCTAGCACACCTGAGGAGATAGAAAGCATAAGCAAGTTCTCTTATGCTTTAGCAATAGGGAGCCTCATATATGCCACGTTAGGTACACGACCTGATATAGTCCATGCTGTGAGTGTCATGAGCAGATATCAGTCGAATCTAGATGAAGAACATTGAACTTCAATGAAATGTATTCTTAAGTACTTTAGAAGAACTAAGGATATGTTGTTGGTTTTTAGTAATGGAGAACTACAAGTCTAGGGATATACGGACTTGGATGTTATGTCTGCGATAGATGATCGAAAGTCGACATCTAGGAATCTATTTGTGTGTAATGATGGTGCTGTCAGTTGAAAGAGTTTCAAGCAGATAGTGATAGCAGATTCCACTATGGAAGCAGAGTACATCGCTGCGTCAGCAGCTACAAAGGAAGCATTCTGATATAAGAAGTTTGCCACAGAGATTGGACTGATGCCATCAGATGCCATTCCTCTATACCGCAACAATAATGGCTCCATAGCCCTAGCTAAGGAGTCGAGGCCTCACCAAAAATCTAAGCACATCGAGCGGCAATACCATCTCATCCGCGATTACCTCAAGAAAAGTTACGTCGAGGTCAAGATAGTCGGCTCTGCAAATAATGCGGCAGATCCACTTACAAAGCCGTCGGGCCAATAAAAGATCGAATCCCACCTTGAGAAGATGGGACTTAGAATTATAGCCAATTGGCTTTAGGTCAAGTAGAAGTTTGTTAGATATGTATGCCCTAGAAGCCAGAATTGGCTGACACTTATTATACATTTTTAAGGACAAAATTATAATTTTGACTATAAATAATAAAATGGATTATTTTCTATCATAGTGTGTATTTAGTGTCTGTGATACATCCCTTGAGTTAATAGCAATGATAATTCTTATTTTCAAGAGTTACATGAATTTTCATTATTAACTCATAAAATACTCCTGACCATAGGATCATCATGAGGATGATGATTGATCCGAAAGGTTAGTGTACAATCGCTTCTTTATAGTAGATGAGTCTTGAGTCTACGATGTACAGATATCGAAGCAAGAGTACAGGTACTCGTTAGAGAACGTGGACACTAAGCGTGACCACCTCAAGCAGTCATTAGGAAGTCTACCTTCTCATCGATGACTAGCTTGAAGATGCAGTGGTGTGTATGGTTTTTTGACTTGAGGTGCATCGGTAGTTTACCTTGAGGGTGTTATAGTTTGACTACACCATGACTCGGTCTCTTAGCCATTTGAAACCCTGAGGTATATGTTGGCTACAGCATGTTCATTGTAGGAATTAGATTGCACCCAGAGGGAATCTATCTATCTCGGTAGATGAGGAGTAGCCCTGTGATGATTACGAGAATCAAATCCATAAGCCCATGGCCATGGCAGAGTGAAATAATAGAAAGAGTTTCTATTAAGATTTTAACATTGGATTTGAATCGAATGATTAATTCAAATGATGGATATTAGTGTTTGATAAGTTCACCTCAATCCTAATCTGATCGGGGCTCAAGATAGAAGAACTTAATCACACAGGTAACTGCATCGAGAGGTTCATTTTTAGTTCTGATGGGTTGCCACCATATACTGCTAGATGTCATTGGTGAATTTTGAGAGCAATTAGAATGATTTGGATGATCGATCATTCTAGTTGTCTGAATCAGAAATGTTCTGATCCATTGGAAGGTGTTTCAATGATGTCAATGATAGAGATTGTGACATATTTCATTAACATATGGAACTGAACCTAACTAGATCACACAGACAAGAGTTTGGATCTGGATATCATCAATTGGATTAACCCAGTTCAATTGATTTGAATTAGATTTAATTAGATTCAAGAAAATCGTGCTAGCACACGATTGAGCCTAATGTTCTCCTTCAATAATCATCAAATATTATCTCGACTGAGCCAAATGTGTTTGGGCTAACTCAGGTACCTTTACATGGTCTAACTTGAGCTTGTCTAGATCAAAAAAGGGTTGTCTTAATTTATGAGATAAATTTGAGATAACATCTACCATTTTTCGTCACCTGCTAATTCTTGTCTTTTAACTTTGGTCAAACATTGACCTTTGAGACTTGGACATCTACCCATATGTCATGCACCCATAAGACAATAGATGGGGGTTTGTCCCCCTACTAGAAAGAGGAAAGGAGGGGGTGCATGCCTAGGGAGGCATGCACCTAAGGATAATGATGCCTGGAGTCCCATACAGATGTGTCTCCAGGTTGCTTCATGATATCAAACAAGGTGGCACCAAAGGCTCTACTTTGACCAGTCTTGGAGCCACCTAAGGATGTTTAAGAGGGGCTCTCATCTGATTGGATTAGATGATGTCATCCTATCAATTAGATTTAGATCTGATTGCACGTAGAGATGTTATTGGCCAAGATGATGTGGCACTGCATGGCGTAGCAGGGTCTATATAAACCTTATCTACGCCTAGGTTTGAGAGAGCTCTTCCCTTGCCCACACCACATAGCCTTCTCTACTGTCCTCCATGCCTACCTCTAATCCTCTCTCTCCTCTCCATGCCTAGGAGGCCTTGGGCTCAAGTTTGGTGTGATCCAGATAAGAAAAAGGCGATAAGAAAGGAAGAAGGCATCACTACTGCAAGAGACGACATGGGATCTTTAAAAATTATTTTGAAGATCTTCAAGATCAAATCCAGATCCAATCTTTGGAGGAAAGATTAAGAAGAAGAAGATCTCTAGATTTTGCTCGAGTGGATACCGGTAGAGACCAAACAATTGCATGGCTACATCCAGAACCTTAGGCAATCAGTAGGATCATCATAGGGTAATAAGTGAAGGGAAATCCTGATTTCCCGATCCAGGTTCGTTGAGATCTGATCAGATCAAGAGATATATTTCAAAAATTTTTCTCTTTGATCTATATCAGATCTGGAATGTTTTAGATCCGATTCTTCTTATTTTAATAAATAAAATAAATAAGGATAAATTAAATCAAATTTAATTTACCTGATTTGGGTAATCCTATTATCCTATTGATGATCCTGTATGCAGCGGAAGGTTCTGAATCTAGCCACGCAAGCGCCTGGCCTCTACCGATATCCACTTGGGTTGGATCTGGAGATCCTCTTCTTCTCTATCATGTCTCCAAAAATCAGATCTGGATCTGATCTGGAGGATCTTCAAAACTCCTTTTGAAGATCAGCAGTCGTCCTTTGCAGCAGCGCAGCCTTCTTGCTTTTGATCGCCTTTCTCTTGCTTGAATCGCACCAACAAAAATCCAAAACTCCTTTTGGACGTGGAGAGCAAGGGGAGAAGGTGGTTTGGCATGGAGAAGGAGGGGAGAGGCAGCCTTGGGGGTATGGAAACTCTTATTCAATCTCATAATCTGAGTTGGGCGTACAGGGTCTTATTTATAGACTAGCTGTGATCCAACTCCTCTTCTTCCCAACCAATCACAACCCTTTGTGAAATCAGATCTAAATCTGATTGGTGGGAATAGAGTCCCCTGGATTCCTCCTTAGAGGGTGCCTAAGACCAGTCAAAGTTGGTTCTTAGAAGAACTCTAATTGGAATCCAAAAAGGAGATGGAGTCCTTGTCCAACAAGGACTCCTAGGCGCCTCCAACTTGGGCACACGCCTAGGGTGGCGTGCGCCCTTCCTCCTTGCCAGGTTCTGGCAGGGGGACAGGCCCCCACCAGCTCTCCAATAGGTGCATGACATGTGGTCAAAAGTCAAAGTGTCAATGGTCAACGTTTGACCAGTCAAAGGTAGACTTTTGACCAAAGTCAAAGAACAAGAAATGGCAGGTGACCAAAAATGGCAGGTAATGTCTTACAAAATAAGACAACCTTTTCTGACTTGGACAACCTCCAGTCAGACCATATGAAGGCCTCTGATTGAGCACAAACTCCTTTGGCTCAGACAGGACAACTTATTTATGATAGCAAAAGAAGAACGTTAGGTTCAATCGAGTGCTAGCACGATTTCCTTGAACCTAATTGAATCTCATTCAGATCAATTGAACTAGATCAGTTCAATTGATGATCACCAGATTCAAACCCTTGTTTGTGTGACCCAGTTAGGTTCAGTTCTGTATGGTAATGGGATATGTCATGATCTCTATCATCGACATCATCGAAACTCCTTTCGATGGATCAGAACTCTTCTGATTCGAACAGCTAGAATGATCGATCATCTAAATCATTCTAATTGCTCCCAAAATCCACCAGTGACACCTAGCAGTATATGGTGGCAACCCATCAGAGCTGAATGCGAACCTCTTGGTGCAGCTACCTGTGTGATTAAGTTCTTCTATCTTGAGCCCCGATCAGATTAGGGTTAAGGTAAACTCGTCAAACCCTAGTTTCTGTCATATGATGTAATCATTCGATTCGAGTCCAATGTGAAAATCTAAATAGAAACTCTTTCTATTATTTCACTCTGCCATGGCCATGGGCTTCTGGACTTGATTCTCATGATTATCATAGGGCTGCTCCTCTACCACCGAGGTAGATAGATTCCATCTTGATGCCATCCAGTTCCTACAATGAACATGCTATAGCCAACATACACCTCAGGGTTCCATATGGCTAGGAGACCGAGTAATGGTGTAGTCAAACTATAACACCCTCAAGGTGAACTGCCGATGCACCTCAGGTCAAAGAACCAGACACACTACTGCAGCATCGAGTCAGTCATTGACGAGAAGGTAGACTCCCTAATGACTACTCGAGGTGGTCACGCTCAGTGCCCTCGTTCTCTAACGAGTACCTGTACTCTCGCTCCGGTGTCTCCACACCGTAGACTCAAGACTCATCTACTAAAGAGAAGCGATTGTACACCAACCTTCCGGATCAATCACCATCCTCGTGATGATCCTATGGTCAGGAGCAATTTATGAGTTAATAATGATTATTCATGTCTTAAATTTTCAACTCTTGAAAATATGAATTATCATTACCATTAACTCAAAGGATGTATCACAGACACTAAATACACATATGTGATAGAAAATAACCCATTTATTGATTTTAGTCAAAATTATAATTTTGCCCCTAGAAGTGTATTACAAGTGTCAGCCAATTCTGGCTTCTAGGGCACATATATCTAACAATCTCCCACTTGTCCTAAAGCCAATTGGCTACAAGTCTAAGTCCCATCTTCTCAAGGTGGGCTTCGAACTTCTGCTGGCCCAACGGCTTTGTAAGTGGGTCTGCCACATTATCTGTGGAGTTGACTCTCTTGACCTCGACGTAACCCTTTCTCGAGGTAATCGTGGATGGGGTGGTATCACCGTTTGCTTGGAACTCTTCCAGCTGACAGCACCACCATTGCACACAAACAGTCTGCCAGATGTCGACTTTCGATCATCTATATCAGACATGAAATCTGAGTCTGTGTATCCCTGGACTTGGAGTTCTCCATTACCAAAGACCAACATTATATCCTTAGTTCTTCTCAAGTACTTAAGGATACATTTCACAGAAGTCCAGTGTTCTTCACCTGGATTTGACTGATATCTGCTTGTGACACTCACAGCATGGGCTATATCAGGTCGTGTACATAGCATGGCATACATGAGGCTCCCTATTGCAGAAGCATAAGGGATCTTGCTCATGCGTTCTATTTCCTCAGGTGTGCTAGGGCACATCTTCTTGGAAAGATGAATACCATGTCTGAAGGGTATTAATCCCCTCTTAGAGTTTTCCATACTAAACCTCTTTAGTACTTCCTCTATGTACATCTTCTGTGAAAGTCCTAGCATCCTATTCGGTCTATCCCTATAGACCTTAATTCCTAGAATAAAGGATGCTTCACCTAGGTCTTTCATGGAGAATTCCTTGGACAACCACATTTTGACTGTCGTCAACATGGGAATATCATTCCCAATAAGGAGGATGTCATCCACGTACAATACGAGGAAGACAACAGCGCTCCCACTGACCTTTTTGAAAACACATGGTTCCTCTTCATTTTTGATGAAACCAAACTTTTTGATCACATCATTGAAACGAGTGTTCCAGCTCCGAGATGCTTGCTTAAGTCCATATATGGACCTTTGCAGCTTGCAAACCTTGTGATCAGTATCACTGGATGTGAAACCTAGCGGCTGTTCCATATAGATATCTTCCTCAAGATATCCATTTAGGAATGCCGTTTTCACGTCCATTTGCCATATTTCATAATCGAAATAGGCTGCAACGGCAAGCAATGTGCGGATGGATTTTAGCATAGCCACTGGGGAAAAGGTATCCTGATAGTCAATGCCTTCGCGTTGACTATAACCTTTTGCCACTAGTCTAGCCTTGAATGTCTCCACATTCCCATCTGCACCAATCTTTCTCTTGAAGATCCATTTACATCCAATAGGTACTATACCTTCTGGTGGATCTACCAAGGTCCAGACTTGGTTTGAGTGCATCGAGTCAATTTCTGACTGCATTGCCTCTAGCCATTTCTCGGAGTCGATATCTGATATCGCCTCGTTGTAGGTTTTGGGATCATCACCATGAGCACCATTACCTACGAGGAACATTTTCTCTACTTCCTCTGAAATAATACCTAAGTATCTCTCAGGGGGACGGGAAACTCTTTCCGATCTACGAGGTGGAGGAGGTAGTGTTCTTATTGGCTCAAACTGATTTGGTTCCAATTGGTCCTTAGCTCGTTCCACTTGTGAGACTTTCTCATCAAGCTTGATCTATTTTCCAATGCCGCTATCTTGAATAAACTATTTTTCAAGAAAGATGGCATGTCGACTCACAATCACATTGTGGTCTTCTGGAATGTAGAAATAGTATCCTAATGACTCTTTAGGATATCCTATGAATCGAGCTCTAAAGGACCTAAACTCTAACTTGTCCGCTTGTTGTCTTTTGACATGAGCCGGACAACCCCAAATTCTGAGATGACTCAGACTTGGTTTCTTACCGTGCCATATCTCATACGGTGTGGTAGGAACGGTTTTAGAGGGAACCCTATTCAGTAGATAGATTGAAGTTAACAATGAGTGTCCCCAAAGAAAATCAGGGAGGTCTGTGAAGCTCATCATGGATCGAACCATATCCAATAGAGTCCGATTTCTCCATTCTGAAACCCCGTTGAGTTGAGGTGTTCCTGGTGGAGTCCATTGAGAGACTATGCCATTTTCCTTTAGATAGTCTAGGAATTCCTCGGCTAAGGTATTCACCTCCTCGATCTGATCGAAGAACCTTAATGGGTTTTTCAGTTTGTTTTTCTACTTCATGTCTGAATTCTTTGAACTTTTCAAAAGCTTCAGACTTGTGTCTCATAAGATACACATACCCATACCTAGACAGATCATCGGTAAAGGTAATGAAGTAGACAAAATTGCCTCTAGCCGGCACATCAAATGGGCCGCACACATCAGTATGTACTAGGGCAAGGAGATCTGTGGCCCTTTCCCCATGTCCTACAAAAGGGAGTTTAGTCATTTTGCCCTGAAGACAAGATTCACAAGTTGGATATGACTCGAAAGTCAATGGACTCAATAGCCCATTTTTCTCCAATTTGTTGATCCTATCTTCTGCTATATGACCTAATCTCAGGTGCCATAGATATCTGTCGTTTGGACTATCCCTAGGTCGTTTGGCATTCACGTTTTGCTCGATAGTTAAAATAGGTACATCAATATGTAGCTGATAAAGACCATTAATAAGGAAACCATTTGCAATTTTATTTCTTTCATAAAGAATGTTACAATGGTCCTTAAAGAAGGTGATCACATAACCTTCTTGTGCTAAGCATGAAACAGAAATCAAATTCCTGCTAGCTGCAGGCACAAAATAACAGTCTTTCAAAACTAAGTCTAAACCAGATGGTAATCGAAGAGGGTATGTTCCCACGGCTACTGCAGCAACTCTTGCTCCATTACCGACATGCGTAGGATCATGTCTCCATCCCTCAGCCTCCTGCTATCCTCAAGACCCTGCATAGAAGTGCACAGATGAGCACTAGAACCAGAGTCAAGCACCCAACTGGATGCAGAAGAAACCGTAAGGTTAGACTCAATAACGAGCATACCTCCAGAAGGACCTTCCTTCTTGTTCTTCAGGGTGGCCAGGTAAGTAGGGCAGTTCCGCTTCCAATGGCCGTCGCTGTTGCAATGGAAACACTTTCCTTTGACATCGGCCTTTTTCTTCGGCTCTGCCTTCTTCTTCTTTGATCCTTCCACCTTTTGCTTTTTCACAGACTTCTTTTTCTTTCCATAAGACTTTCTTTTGGAAGAAGTCCGTTCCATAGCAAGAACTGAGCCTTTAGAACCTTTCATAGAAAGCTCAGCGGTAACCAGCATATTCATTAATTCGGCCAAGGAATTCTGAAGTTTATGCATGTGGTAATTCATGATGAATTGCCCATATGCATCAGTCAAGGATTGCAGAATAATATCGTTCTGCAGGTCCAAGTCCAACTTCACACCGAGCTTCTCAAGCTCTTCCATGTCCTTGATCATTGTCAGACAGTGATCTTGGACTGACTGCCCATCACGCATCTTAGCCTTAAAAAGTCATTTCGTGACTTGATATTTGGCTGCGCGACTCTGTTCACCAAACATCTCCTGCAGGTGAGCCAACATTTGGCGAGCAGTCCCGATATCCTCATGTTGGCGCTGGAGCTCATCAGACATCGAGCCCAACATGTAATATCTGGCCTTATTATCTTCGTCTATCCATTTTTCCAGAGACGCTCTCTGTTCAACAGATGGACGGGCTGGTAAGGTGGGAGGGTCCTGGTCCAAAACATGGGTTAACTTCTCAGAACCCAAAATAATTTTGTAGTTCCTGAGCCAATCTTTATAATTGGGTCCGGTCAGTCTATGTGTGTCCAGGATACGTGCCAATGGGTTGGACGCAGACATTTTTCTGTAGAGAGTCAAAGATTCTAGTTAGATATTGTAATTTTGACTTGACCAATTTGTTTAGGGATTTTATTTTTAAACAAATTAGCTCCCACTATTTTCTCGGATCCCTACACTCCCTCTGTAGAGATGCGAAAATCTCCACGATTAATGATTTCTAGTGGGTGGTGCGGTCTCACCAACTGACTCATCACCTCACCTAACAGTTATTGGTGATGGGTTAGCCAATGAGTGAACAACTCTTGTTCAATGATTCTCTAATCATGGTGCACCCAAACTTGGTCTCTAATTCATGAATCTCACCGTATCCGGAATATTGATCCACTCCTTAGTTAAGTCAGACCCACCATTTGCATAGACTGGGTTCCTAATTGAGTCTCTCACCGTATCCAAAATATTGAGCCCAACTCATCCTCCAGCCCATAGCATCCAATGCCTAATAGACATGGTTGCATCTTTCCCGGTGCAACTGAGCCACTGTATCCAGCCGAGAACAATCAACCCCGGGAAGGGCCCGCACATCTACAATGGTGGAAGACCTCAGACTTAATCTTTTCTTAGGGAGAATTGATTCAGGTCTCATTAAACTAGACTTGGCTTAGTCATAACAATTATGACTAACCTAGTGGCATGGGTTAGCTCGGATTATTGACCACCTCAGATCAGAACTGTGTCAACAGATATGGCCAGGTAAGTGAGACCGGTGGAAGGAATATGCCATTAACTCGTACAAGAACGCATTCAGGTCGAGTAGCTTCCAATTAAAAACCAGTCGGTCGTATGTGCCAAACTTACCTTAGACACCAAATTGTTGAGTCAGAACCAATTGGGTTAGCCTACAATCCAGACTCTAACCTCTGAGCCTAATTAGGTCTTGCTTGATCGTGACTCGATCTTGACCCAGACTTAATCCTATTAGGCTGGTCAATTTAAGCATTGTTGATCCCATCTAACCAACTCTTGATTCGGTTTGATCAACCGCTTAGACCTAATTGAGCTACCCAAGCCCGAACCCAGTATTATGAATATGTCTTAGATCTGAAATTCTCAATTTTAGACCTAATTAATATTCCATAAACTTAATTCTTAATTAAGTAGGGTTCATAAACAAAATATGCACAATAAATCCTAGGGTTTCAGGATCTAGGGTTTTGCAGAAAGTAAGTTTTGGGTTTCTGATTAAGGACGAACACGCAGCACCCCTACACATCATAAGAACACCCCATCGAATGGGAAGAGAGGGCCTTTAAACCCTTCTTCGTTCTTATGACCGGACGGCCAAGAGGAACGCCTTAATCAGGAACATTCAATACTACAAAACAGTATCAGATCTATATCATATATCTCATATACAAAGTAGATCTAATCATGGCATATTTTGCATACATCTCATGTATCGAATCATGCATGTTTTTCAGATCTAAATTATCTCATAATAATCTAAAAAATTAGATTTAAATTGATCTTAATCAAAATAAATTCTAATCTAGACAACTATGTAGAACTATTCTACAACTAGTCTAGACATGCATCAATCATATCTCATATGATGTTTAAAATTAAATAATTTTTATTTGCTATTTTTTAGATGTTATTATAACCATTATAATATCAAAAAATAGTAAATAAAATAGATCTAAAATATGATTTAATCAAGATTAAATTGAAAACATGCAAGACTATTCTATAGAACTATTCTATTCTAGAACTAGTCATGCATATCTTCTAATCTTAGATCCAAATCATTTAATTTTAATTTTTTCTGATTTCAGATCTGATCACATCTCATGTGACATCTAAAATCAATTATTTTTTAATTAAAATAAATTTAAAATCAGATCTAAATATTTTTAGAACCATGGCTCTGATACCAGTTGAAGGGAAATCCTGATTTTCCGGTCCAGGTTCGTTCAGATCTGATCAGATCAAGAGATATATTTCAAAAATTTTTTCTCTTTGATCTATATCAGATCTGAGATATTTTAGATCTAATTCTTATTATTTTAATAAATAAAATAAAATAAGAATAAATTAAATCAAATTTAATTTACCTGATTTGGGTAATCCTATTACCCTGTTGATGATCCTGTATGCAGCGGAAGGTTCTGGATCTAGCCACGCAAGCGCCTGGCCTCTACCGGTATCCACTCAGGCTGGATCTGGAGATCCTCTTCTTCTCTATCACATCTCCAAAAATTAGATCTGGATCTGATCTGGAGGATCTTCAAAACTCCTTTTGAAGATCAGCAGTCGTCCTTTGCAGCAGCGCAGCCTTCTTGCTTTTGATCGCCTTTCTCTTGCTTGAATCGCACCAACAAAAATCCAAAACTCCTTTTGGACGTGGAGAGCAAGGGGAGAAGGTGGTTTGGCATGGAGAAGGAGGGGAGAGGCAGCCTTGGGGCGTATGGAAACTCTTATTCAATCTCATCAATCTGAGTTGGGCTACAGGGTCTTATTTATAGACTAACTGTGATCCAACTCCTCTTCTTCCCAACCAATCACAACCCTTTGTGAAATCAGATCTAAATCTGATTGGTGGGAATAGAGTCCCCTGGATTCCTCCTTAGAGGGTGCCTAAGACCAGTCAAAGTTGGTTCTTAGAAGAACTCTAATTGGAATCCAAAAAGGAGATGGAGTCCTTGTCCAACAAGGACTCCTAGGCGCCTCCAACTTGGGCACACGCCTAGGGTGGCGTGCGCCCTTCCTCCTTGCCAGGTTCTGGCAGGGGGACAGGCCCCCACCAGCTCTCCAATAGGTGCATGACATGTGGTCAAAAGTCAAAGTGTCAATGGTCAACGTTTGACCAGTCAAAGGTAGACTTTTGACCAAAGTCAAAGAACAAGAAATGGCAGGTGACCAAAAATGGCAGGTAATGTCTTACAAAATAAGACAACCTTTTCTGACTTGGACAACCTCCAGTCAGACCATATGAAGGCCTCTGATTGAGCACAAACTCCTTTGGCTCAGACAGGACAACTTATTTATGATAGCAAAAGAAGAACGTTAGGTTCAATCGAGTGCTAGCACGATTTCCTTGAACCTAATTGAATCTCATTCAGATCAATTGAACTAGATCAGTTCAATTGATGATCACCAGATTCAAACCCTTGTTTGTGTGACCCAGTTAGGTTCAGTTCTGTATGGTAATGGGATATGTCATGATCTCTATCATCGACATCATCGAAACTCCTTTCGATGGATCAGAACTCTTCTGATTCGAACAGCTAGAATGATCGATCATCTAAATCATTCTAATTGCTCCCAAAATCCACCAGTGACACCTAGCAGTATATGGTGGCAACCCATCAGAGCTGAATGCGAACCTCTTGGTGCAGCTACCTGTGTGATTCAGTTCTTCTATCTTGAGCCCCGATCAGATTAGGGTTAAGGTAAACTCGTCAAACCCTAGTTCTCTGTCATATGATGTAATCATTCGATTCGAGTCCAATGTGAAAATCTAAATAGAAACTCTTTCTATTATTTCACTCTGCCATGGCCATGGGCTTCTGGACTTGATTCTCATGATTATCATAGGGCTGCTCCTCTACCACCGAGGTAGATAGATTCCATCTTGATGCCATCCAGTTCCTACAATGAACATGCTATAGCCAACATACACCTCAGGGTTCCATATGGCTAGGAGACCGAGTAATGGTGTAGTCAAACTATAACACCCTCAAGGTGAACTGCCGATGCACCTCAGGTCAAAGAACCAGACACACTACTGCAGCATCGAGTCAGTCATTGACGAGAAGGTAGACTCCCTAATGACTACTCGAGGTGGTCACGCTCAGTGCCCTCGTTCTCTAACGAGTACCTGTACTCTCGCTCCGGTGTCTCCACACCGTAGACTCAAGACTCATCTACTAAAGAGAAGCGATTGTACACCAACCTTCCGGATCAATCACCATCCTCGTGATGATCCTATGGTCGGGAGCAATTTATGAGTTAATAATGATTATTCATGTCTTAAATTTTCAACTCTTGAAAATATGAATTATCATTACCATTAACTCAAAGGATGTATCACAGACACTAAATACACATATGTGATAGAAAATAACCCATTTATTGATTTTAGTCAAAATTATAATTTTGCCCCTAGAAGTGTATTACAAGTGTCAGC
>QRFJ01004283.1:0-83962 GCA_006176705.1 Cocos nucifera | reverse complement strand
CTATTGGATATGGTTCGATCCATGATGAGCTTCACAGACCTCCCTGATTTTCTTTGGGGACATTCATTATTAACTTCAATCTATCTACTGAATAGGGTTCCCTCTAAAACCGTTCCTACCACACCGTATGAGATATGGCACGGTAAGAAACCAAGTCTGAGTCATCTCAGAATTTGGGGTTGTCCGGCTTCATGTCAAAAGACAACAAGCGGACAAGTTAGAGTTTAGGTCCTTTAGAGCTCGATTCATAGGATATCCTAAAGAGTCATTAGGATACTATTTCTACATTCCAGAAGACCACAATGTGATTGTGAGTCGACATGCCATATTTCTTGAAAAATAGTTTATTCAAGATAGCGGCATTGGAAAGCAGATTAAGCTTGATGAGAAAGTCTCACAAGCAGAACGAGCTAAGGACCAAGTGGAACCAAATCAGGTTGAGCCAATAAGAACACTACCTCCTCCACCTCGTAGATCGGAAAGAGTTTTCCCGTCCCCCTGAAAGATACTTAGGTATTATTTCAGAGGATGTAGAGGAAATGTTCCTCATAGGTAATGGTGCTCATGGTGATGATCCCAAAACCTACAACGAGGCGATATCAGATATCGACTCCGAGAAATGGCTTAGAGGCAATGAAGTCAGAAATTGACTCGATGCACTCAAACCAAGTCTGGACCTTGGTAGATCCACCAGAAGGTATAGTACCTATTGGGTGTAAATGGATCTTCAAGAGAAAGATTGGTGCAGATGGGAATGTGGAGACATTCAAGGCTAGACTGGTGGCAAAAGGTTATAGTCAACGCGAAGGCATTGACTATCAGGATACCTTTTCCCCAGTAGCTATGCTAAAATCCATCCGCACATTGCTTGCTGTTGCAGCCTATTTCGATTATGAAATATGGCAAATGGACGTGAAAACGGCATTCCTAAATGGATATCTTGAGGAAGATATCTATATGGAACAGCCGCTAGGTTTCACATCCAGTGATACTGATCACAAGGTTTGCAAGCTGCAAAGGTCCATATATGGACTTAAGCAAGCATCTCGGAGCTGGAACACTCGTTTCAATGATGTGATCAAAAAGTTTGGTTTCATCAAAAATGAAGAGGAACCATGTGTTTTCAAAAGGGTCAGTGGGAGCGCTGTTGTCTTCCTCGTATTGTACGTGGATGACATCCTCCTTATTGGGAATGATATTCCCATGTTGACATCAGTCAAGATGTGGTTGTCCAAGGAATTCTCCATGAAAGACCTAGGTGAAGCATCCTTTATTCTAGGAATTAAGGTCTATAGGGATAGACCGAATAGGATGCTAGGACTTTCACAGAAGATGTACATAGAGGAAAGTACTAAAGAGGTTTAGTATGGAAAACTCTAAGAGGGGATTAATACCCTTCAGACATGGTATTCATCTTTCCAAGAAGATGTGCCCCAGCACACCTGAGGAAATAGAACGCATGAGCAAGATCCCTTATGCTTCTGCAATAGGGAGCCTCATGTATGCCATGCTATGTACACGACCTGATATAGCCCATGCTGTGAGTGTCACAAGCAGATATCAGTCAAATCCAGGTGAAGAACACTGGACTTCTGTGAAATGTATCCTTAAGTACTTGAGAAGAACTAAGGATATGATGTTGGTCTTTGGTAACGGAGAACTCCAAGTCCAGGGATACACAGACTCGGACTTCATGTCCGATATAGATGATCAGTATACTCATTGGCTGATTCCATATTTTGTTAGATATATGTGCCCTAGAAGCCAGAATTGGCTGACACTTGTAATACACTTCTAGGGGCAAAATTATAATTTTGACTAAAATCAATAAAATGGGTTATTTTCTATCACATATGTGTATTTAGTGTCTGTGATACATCCTTTGAGTTAATGGTAATGATAATTCATATTTTCAAGAGTTGAAAATTTAAGACATGAATAATCATTATTAACTCATAAACATGCTCCCGACCATAGGATCATCACGAGGATGGTGATTGATCCGGAAGGTTGGTGTACAATCGCTTCTCTTTAGTAGATGAGTCTTGAGTCTACGGTGTGGAGACACCGGAGCGAGAGTACAGGTACTCGTTAGAGAACGAGGGCACTGAGCGTGACCACCTCGAGTAGTCATTAGGGAGTCTACCTTCTCGTCAATGACTGACTCGATGCTGCAGTAGTGTGTCTGGTTCTTTGACCTGAGATGCATCGGCAGTTCACCTTGAGGGTGTTATAGTTTGACTACACCATTACTCGGTCTCCTAGCCATATGGAACCCTGAGGTGTATGTTGGCTATAGCATGTTCATTGTAGGAACTGGATTGCATCAAGATGGAATCTATCTACCTCGGTGGTAGAGGAGCAGCCCTATGATGATCATGAGAATCAAGTCCAGAAATCCATGGCCATGGCAGAGTGAAATAATAGAAAGAGTTTCTATTTAGATTTTCACATTGGACTCGAATCGAATGATTACATCATATGACAGAGACTAGGGTTTGACGAGTTCACCTTAACCCTAATCTGATCGGGGCTCAAGATAGAAGAACTTAATCACACAGGTAGCTGCACCAAGAGGTTCGCATTCAGCTCTGATGGGTTGCCACCATATACTGCTAGGTGTCACTGGTGGATTTTGGGAGCAATTAGAATGATTTAGATGATCGATCATTCTAGCTGTTCGAATCAGAAGAGTTCTGATCCATCGAAAGGAGTTTCGATGATGTCGATGATAGAGATCATGACATATCCCATTACCATACAGAACTGAACCTAACTGGGTCACACAAACAAGGGTTTGAATCTGGTGATCATCAATTGAACTGATCTAGTTCAATTGATCTGAAATGAGATTCAATTAGGTTCAAGGAAATCGTGCTAGCACTCGATTGAACCTAACGTTCTTCTTTTACTATCATAAATAAGTTGTCCTGACTGAGCCAAAGGAGTTTGTGCTCAATCAGAGGCCTTCATATGGTCTGACTGGAGGTTGTCCAAGTCAGAAAAGGTTGTCTTATTTTGTAAGACATTACCTGCCATTTTTGGTCACCTGCCATTTCTTGTTCTTTGACTTTGGTCAAAAGTCTACCTTTGACTGGTCAAACGTTGACCATTGACACTTTGACTTTTGACCACATGTCATGCACCTATTGGAGAGCTGGTGGGGGCCTGTCCCCCTGCCAGAACCTGGCAAGGAGAAGGGCGCACGCCAACCCGGTGGCGTGTGCCCAAGTTGGAGGCGCCTAGGAGTCCTTGTTGGACAAGGACTCCATCTCCCTTTTTGGATTCCAATTAGAGTTCTACTAAGAATCCAACTTTGACTGGTCTTAGGCGCCCTCTAAGGAGGAATCCAGGGGTCTCTATTCCCACCAATCAGATTTAGATCTGATTTCACAAAGGGTTGTGATTGGTTGGGAAGGAAGAGGAGTTGGATCACAAGCTTAGTCTATAAATAAGACCCTGCGCCCAACTCAATTCTAGAATGAATTCAATTGAGAAACCCCATGCCCCAAGGCTGCCTCTCCCCTCCTTCTCCATGCCATAGTCTCTTCTCCCCTTGCTCTCCACGTCCAAAAGGAGTTTTGGACTTGGTTGGTGCGATTCAGATCAAAGAAAGGCGATCAAAAGCAAGAAGGCTGCGCTGCTGCAAAAGGACGACTGCAGATCTTCAAAAGAGTTTTGAAGATCCTCCAGATCAGATCCAGATCTGATTTTTGGAGGTGTGATAGAGAAGAAGAGGATCTCCAGATCCAACCCGAGTGGATACCGGTAGAGGCCAGGCGCTTGCGTGGCTAAGATCCAGAACCTTCCGCTGCAATCAGGATCATCAACAGGGTAATAGGATTACCCAAATCAGGTAAATTAAATTTGATTTAATTTATCTTTTATTTTATTTTATTAAAATAATAAGAATCAGATCTGAAACATATCAAGATCTGATTGAGATCAAGAGAAAAATTTTTGAAATATATCTCTTGATCTGATCAGATCTGAACGAACCTGGATAAATCAGGATTTTTCAAATAATCTCTTGATCTAATCAGATGATTGAATAAATCAGGAAATCAGATCTTAGATCAATCTTCAATCTAGATCAGAATTGGATCATTAATAGATCTGATTTAATTTATCTATTTTAATTATTAAAATAATTAGATCTAAAATATTAGATCTAATTTTCAAAATTTTAAAATATATCTCTTGATGATCAGATCTGAACGAACCTGGAAAATCAGGATTTTCCTTCAACTGGTATCAGAGCCAAGGTTCTAAATTGTTTAGATCTAATTTTAAATTTATTTTAATTAAAAAATAAGTGATTTTAGATGTCACATGAGATGTGATCAGATCTAAAATCAGAAAAAATTAAAATTAAATGATTTGGATCTAAGATTAGAAGATATGCATGACTAGTTCTAGAATAGAATAGTTCTATAGAATAGTTCTTGCATGTTTTGATTTAATCTGATTAAATCATATTTTAGATCTTTTATTTACTATTTTTTGATATTATAAGTGTTATAATAACATCTAAAAAATAGCAAATAAAAATTATTTAATTTTAAATATCATATGAGATATGATTGATGCATGTCTAGACTAGTTGTAGAATAGTTCTACATAATTGTCTAGATTAGAATTTATTTTGATTAGATCAATTTAAATCTAATTTTTTAGATTATTATGAGATAATTTAGATCTGAAAATATGCATGATTTGATACATGAGATGTATGCAAAATATGCCATGATTAGATCTAATTTGTATATGAGATATATGATATAGATCTAAAACTGTTTTGTAGTATTACATGTTCCTGATTAAGGCGTTCCTCTTGGCCGTCCGGTCATAAGAACGAAGAAGGGTTTAAAGGCCCTCTCTTCCCATTCGATGGGGTGTTCTTATGATGTGTAGGGGTGCTGCGTGTTCGTCCTTAATCAGAAACCCAAAACTTACTTTCTGCAAAACCCTAGATCCTGAAACCCTAGGATTTATTGTGCATATTTTGTTTATGAACCCTACTTAATTAAGAATTAAGTTTATGGAATATTAATTAGGTCTAAAATTGAGAATTTCAGATCTAAGACATATTCATAATACTGGGTTCGGGCTTGGGTAGCTCAATTAGGTCTAAGCGGTTGATCAAACCGAATCAAGAGTTGGTTAGATGGGATCAACAATGCTTAAATTGACCAGCCTAATAGGATTAAGTCTGGGTCAAGATCGAGTCACGATCAAGCAAGACCTAATTAGGCTCAGAGGTTAGAGTCTGGATTGTAGGCTAACCCAATTGGTTCTGACTCAACAATTTGGTGTCTAAGGTAAGTTTGGCACAGACGACCGACTGGTTTTTAATTGGAAGCTACTCGACCTGAATGCGTTCTTGTACGAGTTAATGGCATATTCCTTCCACCGGTCTCACTTACCTGGCCATATCTGTTGACACAGTTCTGATCTGAGGTGGTCAATAATCCGAGCTAACCCATGCCACTAGGTTAGTCATAATTGTTATGACTAAGCCAAGTCTAGTTTAATGAGACCTGAATCAATTCTCCCTAAGAAAAGATTAAGTCTGAGGTCTTCCACCATTGTAGATGTGCGGGCCCTTCCCGGGGTTGATTGTTCTCGGCTGGATACAGTGGCTCAGTTGCACCGGGAAGATGCAACCATGTCTATTAGGCATTGGATGCTATGGGCTGGAGGATGAGTTGGGCTCAATATTTCCGGATACGGTGAGAGACTCAATTAGGAACCCAGTCTATGCAAATGGTGGGTCTGACTTAACTAAGGAGTGGATCAATATTCCGGATACGGTGAGATTCATGAATTAGAGACCAAGTTTGGGTGCACCATGATTAGAGAATCATTGAACAAGAGTTGTTCACTCATTGGCTAACCCATCACCAATAACTGTTAGGTGAGGTGATGAGTCAGTTGGTGAGACCGCACCACCCACTAGAAATCATTAATCATGGAGATTTTCGCATCTCTACAGAGGGAGTGTAGGGATCCGAGAAAATAGTGGGAGCTAATTTGTTTAAAAATAAAATCCCTAAACAAATTGGTCAAGTCAAAATTACAGTATCTAACTAGAATCTTTGACTCTCTACAGGAAAATGTCTGCGTCCAACCCATTGGCACGTATCCTGGACACACATAGACTGACTGGACCCAATTATAAAGATTGGCTCAGGAACTACAAAATTATTTTGGGTTTCAGAGAAGTTAACCCATGTTTTGGACCAGGACCCTCCCACCTTACCAGCCCGTCCATCCACTGAACAGAGAGCGTCTCTGGAAAAATGGATTGACGAAGATAATAAGGCCAGATATTACATGTTGGGCTCGATGTCTGATGAGCTCCAGCGCCAACATGAAGATATCGGGACTGCTCGCCAAATGTTGGCTCACCTGCAGGAGATGTTTGGTGAACAGAGTCGCGCAGCCAAATATCAAGTCACGAAATGACTTTTTAAGGCTAAGATGCGTGATGGGCAGTCAGTCCAAGATCACTGTCTGACAATGATCAAGGACATGGAAGAGCTTGAGAAGCTCGGTGTGAAGTTGGACTTGGATCTGCAGAACGATATTATTCTGCAATCCTTGACTGATGCATATGGGCAATTCATCATGAATTACCACATGCATAAACTTCAAAATTCCTTGGCCGAGTTAATGAATATGCTGGTTACCGCTGAGCTTTCTATGAAAGGTTCTAAAGGCTCAGTTCTTGCTATGGAACGGACTTCTTCCAAAAGAAAGTCTTATGGAAAGAAAAAGAAGTCTGTGAAAAAGCAAAAGGTGGAAGGATCAAAGAAGAAGAAGGCAGAAGCCGAAGAAGAAGGCCGATGGCAAAGGAAAGTGTTTCCATTGCAACAGCGACGGCCATTGGAAGCGGAACTGCCCTACTTACCTGGCCACCCTGAAGAACAAGAAGGAAGGTCCTTCTGGAGGTATGCTCGTTATTGAGTCTAACCTTACGGTTTCTTCTGCATCCAGTTGGGTGCTTGACTCTGGTTCTAGTGCTCATCTGTGCACTTCTATGCAGGGTCTTGAGGATAGCAGGAGGCTGAGGGATGGAGACATGATCCTACGCATCGGTAATGGAGCAAGAGTTGCTGCAGTAGCCGTGGGAACATACCCTCTTCGATTACCATCTGGTTTAGACTTAGTTTTGAAAGACTGTTATTATGTGCCTGCAGCTAGCAGGAATTTGATTTCTGTTTCATGCTTAGCACAAGAAGGTTATGTGATCACCTTCTTTAAGGACCATTGTAACATTCTTTATGAAAGAAATAAAATTGCAAATGGTTTCCTTATTAATGGTCTTTATCAGCTACATATTGATGTACCTGTTTCTAACTATCGAGCAAAACGTGAATGCCAAACGACCTAGGGATAGTCCAAACGACAGATATCTATGGCACCTGAGATTAGGTCATATAGCAGAAGATAGGATCAACAAATTGGAGAAAAATGGGCTATTGAGTCCATTGACTTTCCGAGTCATATCCAACTTGTGAATCTTGTCTTCAAGGCAAAATGACTAAACTCCCTTTTGTTGGACATGGGGAGAGGGCCACAGATCTCCTTGCCCTAGTACATACTGATGTGTGCGGCCCATTTGATGTGCCGGCTAGAGGCAATTTTGTCTACTTCATTACCTTTACCGATGATCTGTCTAGGTATGGGTATGTGTATCTTATGAGACACAAGTCTGAAGCTTTTGAAAAGTTCAAAGAATTCAGACATGAAGTAGAAAAACAAACTGGAAAAACCCATTAAGGTTCTTCGATCAGATCGAGGAGGTGAATACCTTAGCCGGGAATTCCTAGACTATCTTAAGGAAAATGGCATAGTCTCTCAATGGACTCCACCAGGAACACCTCAACTCAACGGGGTTTCAGAACGGAGAAATCGGACTCTATTGGATATGGTTCGATCCATGATGAGCTTCACAGACCTCCCTGATTTTCTTTGGGGACATTCATTGTTAACTTCAATCTATCTACTGAATAGGGTTCCCTCTAAAACCGTTCCTACCACACCGTATGAGATATGGCACGGTAAGAAACCAAGTCTGAGTCATCTCAGAATTTGGGGTTGTCCGGCTCATGTCAAAAGACAACAAGCGGACAAGTTAGAGTTTAGGTCCTTTAGAGCTCGATTCATAGGATATCCTAAAGAGTCATTAGGATACTATTTCTACATTCCAGAAGACCACAATGTGATTGTGAGTCGACATGCCATCTTTCTTGAAAAATAGTTTATTCAAGATAGCGGCATTGGAAAGCAGATTAAGCTTGATGAGAAAGTCTCACAAGCAGAACGAGCTAAGGACCAAGTGGAACCAAATCAGGTTGAGCCAATAAGAACACTACCTCCTCCACCTCGTAGATCGGAAAGAGTTTCCCGTCCCCCTGAAAGATACTTAGGTATTATTTCAGAGGAAGTAGAGGAAAATGTTCCTCATAGGTAATGGTGCTCATGGTGATGATCCCAAAACCTACAACGAGGCGATATCAGATATCGACTCCGAGAAATGGCTTAGAGGCAATGAAGTCAGAAATTGACTCGATGCACTCAAACCAAGTCTGGACCTTGGTAGATCCACCAGAAGGTATAGTACCTATTGGGTGTAAATGGATCTTCAAGAGAAAGATTGGTGCAGATGGGAAAGAGACATTCAAGGCTAGTGGCAAAAGGTTATAGTCAACGCGAAGGCATTGACTATCAGGATACCTTTTCCCCAGTAGCTATGCTAAAATCCATCCGCACATTGCTTGCCGTTGCAGCCTATTTCGATTATGAAATATGGCAAATGGACGTGAAAACGGCATTCCTTAAATGGATATCTTGAGGAAGATATCTATATGGAACAGCCGCTAGGTTTCACATCCAGTGATACTGATCACAAGGTTTGCAAGCTGCAAAGGTCCATATATGGACTTAAGCAAGCATCTCGGAGCTGGAACACTCGTTTCAATGATGTGATCAAAAAGTTTGGTTTCATCAAAAATGAAGAGGAACCATGTGTTTTCAAAAAGGGTCAGTGGGAGCGCTGTTGTCTTCCTCGTATTGTACGTGGATGACATCCTCCTTATTGGGAATGATATTCCCATGTTGACATCAGTCAAGATGTGGTTGTCCAAGGAATTCTCCATGAAAGACCTAGGTGAAGCATCCTTTATTCTAGGAATTAAGGTCTATAGGGATAGACCGAATAGGATGCTAGGACTTTCACAGAAGATGTACATAGAGGAAGTACTAAAGAGGTTTAGTATGGAAAACTCTAAGAGGGGATTAATACCCTTCAGACATGGTATTCATCTTTCCAAGAAGATGTGCCCCAGCACACCTGAGGAAATAGAACGCATGAGCAAGATCCCTTATGCTTCTGCAATAGGGAGCCTCATGTATGCCATGCTATGTACACGACCTGATATAGCCCATGCTGTGAGTGTCACAAGCAGATATCAGTCAAATCCAGGTGAAGAACACTGGACTTCTGTGAAATGTATCCTTAAGTACTTGAGAAGAACTAAGGATATGATGTTGGTCTTTGGTAATGGAGAACTCCAAGTCCAGGGATACACAGACTCGGATTTCATGTCCGATATAGATGATCGAAAGTCGACATCTGGAAGTCTGTTTGTGTGCAATGGTGGAGCTGTCAGCTGGAAGAGTTCCAAGCAAACTGTGATAGCAGATTCCACCATGGAAGCAGAATATATCGCTGCATCAGAGGCTGCAAAGGAAGCATTCTGGTACAAGAAGTTTGCTGCAGAAATTGGAGTAATGCCATCAGATGCCATTCCTCTATACTGCGACAACAATGGCGCCATAGCCCTTGCTAAGGAGCCGAGGTCTCACCAGAAATCCAAGCACATTGAGCGGCGATACCACCTCATCCGCGATTACCTTCGAGAAAGGGTTACGTCGAGGTCAAGAGAGTCAACTCCACAGATAATGTGGCAGACCCACTTACAAAGCCGTTGGGCCAGCAGAAGATCGAAGCCCACCTTGAGAAGATGGGACTTAGACTTGTAGCCAATTGGCTTTAGGACAAGTGGGAGATTGTTAGATATATGTGCCCTAGAAGCCAGAATTGGCTGACACTTGTAATACACTTCTAGGGGCAAAATTATAATTTTGACTATAATCAATAAAATGGGTTATTTTCTATCACATATGTGTATTTAGTGTCTGTGATACATCCTTTGAGTTAATGGTAATGATAATTCATATTTTCAAGAGTTGAAAATTTAAGACATGAATAATCATTATTAACTCATAAAATGCTCCCGACCATAGGATCATCACGAGGATGGTGATTGATCCGGAAGGTTGGTGTACAATCGCTTCTCTTTAGTAGATGAGTCTTGAGTCTACGGTGTGGAGACACCGGAGCGAGAGTACAGGTACTCGTTAGAGAACGAGGGCACTGAGCGTGACCACCTCGAGTAGTCATTAGGGAAGTCTACCTTCTCGTCAATGACTGACTCGATGCTGCAGTAGTGTGTCTGGTTCTTTGACCTGAGATGCATCGGCAGTTCACCTTGAGGGTGTTATAGTTTGACTACACCATTACTCGGTCTCCTAGCCATATGGAACCCTGAGGTGTATGTTGGCTATAGCATGTTCATTGTAGGAACTGGATTGCATCAAGATGGAATCTATCTACCTCGGTGGTAGAGGAGCAGCCCTATGATGATCATGAGAATCAAGTCCAGAAGCCCATGGCCATGGCAGAGTGAAATAATAGAAAGAGTTTCTATTTAGATTTTCACATTGGACTCGAATCGAATGATTACATCATATGACAGAGACTAGGGTTTGACGAGTTCACCTTAACCCTAATCTGATCGGGGCTCAAGATAGAAGAACTTAATCACACAGGTAGCTGCACCAAGAGGTTCGCATTCAGCTCTGATGGGTTGCCACCATATACTGCTAGGTGTCACTGGTGGATTTTGGGAGCAATTAGAATGATTTAGATGATCGATCATTCTAGCTGTTCGAATCAGAAGAGTTCTGATCCATCGAAAGGAGTTTCGATGATGTCGATGATAGAGATCATGACATATCCCATTACCATACAGAACTGAACCTAACTGGGTCACACAAACAAGGGTTTGAATCTGGTGATCATCAATTGAACTGATCTAGTTCAATTGATCTGAAATGAGATTCAATTAGGTTCAAGGAAAATCGTGCTAGCACTCGATTGAACCTAACGTTCTTCTTTTACTATCATAAATAAGTTGTCCTGACTGAGCCAAAGGAGTTTGTGCTCAATCAGAGGCCTTCATATGGTCTGACTGGAGGTTGTCCAAGTCAGAAAAGGTTGTCTTATTTTGTAAGACATTACCTGCCATTTTTGGTCACCTGCCATTTCTTGTTCTTTGACTTTGGTCAAAAGTCTACCTTTGACTGGTCAAATGTTGACCATTGACACTTTGACTTTTGACCACATGTCATGCACCTATTGGAGAGCTGGTGGGGGCCTTGTCCCCCTGCCAGAACCTGGCAAGGAGGAGGGCGCACGCCAAGGGTGGCGTGTGCCCAAGTTGGAGGCGCCTAGGAGTCCTTGTTGGACAAGGACTCCATCTCCTTTTTGGATTCCAATTAGAGTTCTCCTAAGAACCAACTTTGACTGGTCTTAGGCGCCCTCTAAGGAGGAATCCAGGGGACTCTATTCCCACCAATCAGATTTAGATCTGATTTCACAAAGGGTTGTGATTGGTTGGGAAGAAGAGGAGTTGGATCACGCTTAGTCTATAAATAAGACCCTGCGCCCAACTCAAAAAATGTGAAATTCCCAATGCCCCAAGGCTGCCTCTCCCTCCTTCCTCCATGCCAAGTCATCTTCTCCCTCTCTTCTCTCCACGTCCAAAGAGTTTTGGATTCTTGGTTGGTGCAATTCAGATCAAGAGAAAGGCGATCAAAAGCAAGAAGGCTGCGCTGCTGCAAAGGACGACTGCTGATCTTCAAAAGAGTTTTGAAGATCCTCCAGATCAGATCCAGATCTAATTTTTGGAGGATGTGATAGAGAAGAAGAGGATCTCCAGATCCAAGCCCGAGTGGATACCGGTAGAGGCCAGGCGCTTGCGTGGCTAGATCCAGAACCTTCCGCTGCTTACAGGATCATCAACAGGGTAATAGGATTACCCAAATCAGGTAAATTAAATTTGATTTAATTTATCTTATTTTATTTTATTTATTAAAATAATAAGAATCAGATCTGAAAATATTCAAGATCTGATTGGATCAAAGAGAAAAAATTTTGAAATATATCTCTTGATCTGATCAGATCTGAACGAACCTGGTCCGGGAAATCAGGATTTTCTTTACAATGTTCCAAAAACATGGTATCGAAAGAGGAACCTATATGGCATACAGTGATCTATGCTCGATAGGCACTATCATCCTAATTAACTGCTTATCATTTGGTCATGAATAGATTTAAAGACTAATTGATAAATTCTCTCTTTATCGAAGCTAAATAGTCTTATGGACTTCATCACCATAATGGAGTTCATTAGAAGATGAATTCTTTATGATGAAAAATACCAAAAATATTTTTTATTAATAAATCAATTATAGATAAAATGTAGCTCAACCATCAACAGGCTAATGATTGGCTTTGGTACACATTTTCCACCAACTCTCACTTATCTTAAAGCCACTCGGCACAGTATCTAATACCCATCTTCGACTTATGGTTGTCAAACTTTTTTATCGTCAGGGCTTTAGTGAAGGGGTCAGTCAAGTTTTTTTTTTTATCAATCTTTTGAAGGTCGATGTCACCTCTATCCA
Organism: Cocos nucifera; assembly: GCA_006176705.1. Taxonomy (NCBI): domain Eukaryota; kingdom Viridiplantae; phylum Streptophyta; class Magnoliopsida; order Arecales; family Arecaceae; genus Cocos; species Cocos nucifera. Next base: position 71,143 of record QRFJ01004283.1, on the reverse strand, counting down.
AGATCTTTCGGACCAGTTGGAAGTAGCATAAAATGTGCTTTGTTCACTAGTGTGCCTTCGATTTTTTCACCTGAGCAATGGCACTAGTGCTGTTGCAATTGAGCAAGACTGGATGATCAAGAGAGGTTGCTACTCTAAGCTTGGTGATAATCTTTCTCAGCCACATAGCTTTCTTCGTGACATCTGATGCTGCGATGTAATCTACTTTGCAAATAGTGTCTGCCATAGTATGCTGCTTGGAACTCTTCCAGTAGATAGCTCCATCATTTAGAGTAAAGATATATCCCAACATGCTTCTACTATCATCATGGTCAGATTGAAAGCTGGAGTTTGTAAATTCCACAAGTTTCAGATCTAACTCGTCGTATACTAACCATTGGTCCCTAGTATTTCTTATATACTTAAGTGAAGGAAAAACCTATTTTTTTGACACAGGATCATTCAGATCTGATTGGATATGAAGAAATATTTTAAAAAAAAATTTCTTAAAATTCTAATCAGATTTGAAACTTCTTAGATCTAATCATAGAGATCTGATATGAAAAGTTAAAAATAAAATTAAATCAGATTTAATTTTAAGTACCTAATTTGGTAATCTAATTATCCTGCGATGATTCTATTGATTCCTGAGGTTCTAGAAGGAGCCATACTCGCATCTAACCTCTACTGGTATCCACTCAGGTAGGACCTGAATGTCTTCTCCTCTTGAATCTCTCCTCTAAAAATTAGGTCTAAATCTAATTTGGAAAGTTTTCAAAATAACTTCTGAGTGTAGCTTGTTCGTCTCACGAACACCATCGCATAGATACTAAATCTTATGCCAAAAACCTTAGACCTTCAACTCTGATTTGTGCCTAAACTTTTAAGCATATAGAATAGAGGGATAGAGAGGATAGACGGGGTGTGGATATCAGAGGAAAGGCTACTTTGGGTGTGGAAAAAATAAATTACATCGAGGCAATTTTGTGAGAAGAGTTCTTATACTAGACATTATGCCATAAAGAGTGCCTTTTTGACCAAAAACCTTATTAATTCGACCATTGGGAGTCCTGGACCTGATGTCCACAAAAAATCATAGATCCATCTAGTTTTGACGCCAAAAATTGATTAGATATATGTACCCTAGATGTCAGAATTGGCTGACACTTGTAATACACTTCTAGGGGCAAAATTATAATTTTAACTAAAATCAATAAAATGGGTTATTTTCTATCACATATGTGTATTTAGTGTCTGTGATACATCTTTTGAATTAATGATAATGATAATTCATATTTTCAAGAGTTGAAAATTTCAGACATGAATAATCATTATTAACTCATAAAATGCTCACGACCATAGGATCATCACGAGGATGGTGATTGATCCGGAAGGTTGGTATACAATTGCTTCTCTTTAGTAGATGAGTCTTGAGTCTATGGTGTGGAGACATCAGAGTGAGAGTATAGGTACTCATTAGAGAATGAGGGCACTGAGCGTGACCACCTCGAGTAGTCATTAGGAAGTCTACCTTCTCATCAATGACTGACTCGATGCTGCAGTGGTGTGTCTGATTCTTTGACCTGAGGTGCATCGATAGTTCACCTTGAGGGTGTTATAGTTTGACTATACCATAACTCAGTCTCCTAGCCATACGGAACCCTGAGGTGTATGTTGGCTATAGCATGTTCATTGTAGGAACTGGATTGCATCAAGATGGAATCTATCTACCTCGATGGTAGAGGAGCAGCCCTATGATGATCATGAGAATCAAGTCCAGAAGCCCATGGCCATGGAAGAGTGAAATAATAGAAAGAGTTTCTATTTAGGTTTTCATGTCGGACTTGAATCGAATGATTACATCATATGACAGAAACTAGGGTTTGACGAGTTCACCTTAACCCTAATCTGATCGGGGCTCAAGATAGAAGAACTTAATCACACAGGTAGCTGCACCAAGAGGTTTGCATTTAGTTCTGATGGGTTGCCACCATATACTGCTAGGTGTCACTGGTGGATTTTGGGAGCAATTAGAATGATTTAGATGATCGATCATTCTAGCTGTTTGAATCAAAAGAGTTCTGATCCATCGAAAGGAGTTTCGATGATGTCGATGATAGAGATCATGACATATCCCATTACCATATAGAACTGAACCTAACTAGGTCACACAAACAAGGATTTGAATCTGGTGATCATCAATTGAACTAATCTAGTTCAATTGATCTGAATGAGATTCAATTAGGTTCAAGGAAAATCATGCTAGCACTCGATTGAACCTAACGTTCTTCTTTTACTATCATAAATAGTTATCCTGACTGAGCCAAAAGGAGTTTGTGCTCGATCACAGGCCTTCACTTGGTCTGACTGGAACCCACGTACCCCAGGGAAGAGTCTAATACACTTCTAGGGGCAAAATTATAATTTTGACTAAAATCAATAAAATGGGTTATTTTCTATCACATATGTGTATTTAGTGTCTGTGATACATCCTTTGAGTTAATGGTAATGATAATTCATATTTTCAAGAGTTGAAAATTTAAGACATGAATAATCATTATTAACTCATAAAATGCTCCCGACCATAGGATCATCACGAGGATGGTGATTGATCCGGAAAGGTTGGTGTACAATCGCTTCTCTTTAGTAGATGAGTCTTGAGTCTACGGTGTGGAGACACCGGAGCGAGAGTACAGGTACTCGTTAGAGAACGAGGGCACTGAGCGTGACCACCTCGAGTAGTCATTAGGAAGTCTACCTTCTCGTCAATGACTGACTCGATGCTGCAGTAGTGTGTCTGGTTCTTTGACCTGAGGTGCATCGGCAGTTCACCTTGAGGGTGTTATAGTTTGACTACACCATTACTCGGATCTCCTAGCCATATGGAACCCTGAGGTGTATGTTGGCTATAGCATGTTCATTGTAGGAACTGGATTGCATCAAGATGGAATCTATCTACCTCGGTGGTAGAGGAGCAGCCCTATGATGATCATGAGAATCAAGTCCAGAAGCCCATGGCCATGGTAGAGTGAAATAATAGAAAGAGTTTCTATTTAGATTTTCACATTGGACTTGAATCGAATGATTACATCATATGACAGAGACTAGGGTTTGACGAGTTCACCTTAACCCTAATCTGATCGGGGCTCAAGATAGAAGAACTTAATCACACAGGTAGCTGCACCAAGAGGTTCGCATTCAGCTCTGATGGGTTGCCACCATATACTGCTAGGTGTCACTGGTGGATTTTGGGAGCAATTAGAATGATTTAGATGATCGATCATTCTAGCTGTTCGAATCAGAAGAGTTCTGATCCATCGAAAGGAGTTTCGATGATGTCGATGATAGAGATCATGACATATCCCATTACCATACAGAACTGAACCTAACTGGGTCACACAAACAAGGGTTTGAATCTGGTGATCATCAATTGAACTGATCTAGTTCAATTGATCTGAAATGAGATTCAATTAGGTTCAAGGAAAATCGTGCTAGCACTCGATTGAACCTAACGTTCTTCTTTTACTATCATAAATAAGTTGTCCTGACTGAGCCAAAGGAGTTTGTGCTCAATCAGAGGCCTTCATATGGTCTGACTGGAGGTTGTCCAAGTCAGAAAAAAGGTTGTCTTATTTTGTAAGACATTACCTGCCATTTTTGGTCACCTGCCATTTCTTGTTCCTTTGACTTTGGTCAAAAGTCTACCTTTGACTGGTCAAATGTTGACCATTGACACTTTGACTTTTGACCACATGTCATGCACCTATTGGAGAGCTGGTGGGGGCCTTGTCCCCCTGCCAGAACCTGGCAAGGAGGAGGGCGCACGCCACCCTTGGCGTGTGCCCAAGTTGGAGGCGCCTAGGAGTCCCTTGTTGGACAAGGGACTCCATCTCCTTTTTGGATTCCAATTAGAGTTCTCCTAAGAACCAACTTTGACTGGTCTTAGGCACCCTCTAAGGAGGAATCCAAGGGACTCTATTTCCACCAATCAGATTTAGATCTGATTTCACAAAGGGTTGTGATTGGTTGGGAAGAAGAGGAGTTGGATCACAGCATAGTCTATAAATAAGACCCTGCGCCCAACTCAAGTAATCTAAATAAATTGAAAAATTCCACATGCCCCAAGGCTGCCTCTCTCCTTCTCCTCCATGCCAAGCCCATCTTCTCCCTCTCCTCTCCATGTCCAAAAGAGTTTTGGATTCTTGGTTGGTGCGATCCAGATCAAGAGAAAGGCGATCAGAAAGCTAGAAGGCTGCGCTGCTGCAAAGGACGACTGCTGATCTTCAAAAGAGTTTTGAAGATCCTCCAGATCAGATCCAGATCTAATTTTTGGAGATGTGATAGAGAAGAAGAGGATCTCCAGATCCAACCCTGAGTGGATACCGGTAGAGGCCAGGCACTTGCGTGGCTAGATCCAGAACCTTCCGCTGCTTACAGGATCATCAACAGGGTAATAGGATTACCCAACATCAAGGTAAATTAAATTTGATTTAATTTATCTAAATTTTATTTTATTATTAAAATAATAAGAATTAGATCTAAAATATCTTAGATCTGATTTAGATCAAAGAAAAAAAATTTTGAAATATATCTCTTGATCTGATCAGATCTGAACGAACCTGGATCCGGAAAAATCAGGATTTTTCCCTTCAACTGGTATCAGAGCCAATGGTTCTAAAAGTATTTAGATCTGATTTTAAATTTATTTTAATTAAAAAATAAAGTGATTTTAGATGTCACATGAGATGTGATCAGATCTAAAATCAGAAAAAATTAAAATTAAATGATTTGGATCTAAGATTAGAAAATATGCATGACTAGTTCTAAAATAGAATAGTTCTATAGAATAGTCTTGCATGTTTTAATTTAATTTGATTAAATCATATTTTAGATCTATTTATTTACTATTTTTTGATATTATAATTATTATAATAACATCTAAAAAATAGTAAATAAAAATTATTTAATTTTAAACATCATATGAGATATGATTGATGCATGTCTAGACTAGTTGTAGAATAGTTCTACATAAGTTGTCTAGATTAGAATTTATTTTGATTAGATCAATTTAAATCTAATTTTTTAGATTATTATGAGATAATTTAGATCTAAAAATATGCATGATTCGATACATGAGATGTATGCAAAATATGCCATGATTAGATCTAATTTGTATATGAGATATATGATATAGATCTAAAACTATTTTGTAGTATTACATGTTCCTGATTAAGGCGTTCCTCTTGGCCGTCCGGTCATAAGAACGAAGAAGGGTTTAAAGGCCCTCTCCTTCCCATTCGATGGGGTGTTCTTATGATGTGTAGGGGTGCTGCGTGTTCGTCCTTAATCAGAAACCCAAAACTTACTTTCTGCAAAACCCTAGATCCTGAAACCCTAGGATTTATTGTGCATATTTTGTTTATGAACCCTACTTAATTAAGAATTAAGATTATGGAATATTAATTAGGTCTAAAATTGAGAATTTTCAGATCTAAGACATATTCATAATACTGGGTTCGGGCTTGGGTAGCTCAATTAGGTCTAAGCGGTTGATCAAACCGAATCAAGAGTTGGTTAGATGGGATCAACAATGCTTAAATTGACCAGCCTAATAGGATTAAGTCTGGGTCAAGATCGAGTCACGATCAAGCAAGACCTAATTAGGCTCAGAGGTTAGAGTCTGGATTGTAGGCTAACCCAATTGGTTCTGGACTCAACAATTTGGTGTCTAAGGTAAGTTTGGCACATACGACCGACTGGATTTTTAATTGGAAGCTACTCGACCTGAATGCATTCTTGTACGAGTTAATGGCATATTCCTTCCACCGGTCTCACTTACCTGGCCATATCTGTTGACACAGTTCTGATCTGAGGTGGTCAATAATCCGAGCTAACCCATGCCACTAGGTTAGTCATAATTGTTATGACTAATGACAAGTCTAGTTTAATGAGACCTGAATCAATTTCTCCCTAAGAAAAGATTAAGTCTGAGGTCTTCCACCATTGTAGATGTGCGGGCCCTTCCCGGGGTTGATTGTTCTCGGCTGGATACAGTGGCTCAGTTGCACCGGGAAGATGCAACCATGTCTATTAGGCATTGGATGCTATGGGCTGGAGGATGAGTTGGGCTCAATATTTGGATACGGTGAGAGACTCAATTAGGAACCCAGTCTATGCAAATGGTGGGTCTGACTTAACTAAGGAGTGGATCAATATTTCGGATACGGTGAGATTCATGAATTAGAGACCAAGTTTGGGTGCACCATGATTAGAGAATCATTGAACAAGAGTTGTTCACTCATTGGCTAACCCATCACCAATAACTGTTAGGTGAGGTGATGAGTCAGTTGGTGAGACCGCACCACCCACTAGAAATCATTAATCATGGAGATTTTCGCATCTCTACAGAGGGAGTGTAGGGATCCGAGAAAATAGTGGGAGCTAATTTGTTTAAAAATAAAATTCCTAAATAAATTGGTCAAGTCAATAATTACAGTATCTAACTAGAATCTTTGACTCTCTACAGGAAAATGTCTGCGTCCAACCCATTGGCACGTATCCTGGACACACATAGACTGACTGGACCCAATTATAAAGATTGGCTCAGGAACTACAAAATTATTTTGGGTTTCGAGAAGTTAACCCATGTATTGGACCAGGACCCTCCCACCTTACCAGCCCGTCCATCCACTGAACAGAGAGCGTCTCTGGAAAAATGGATAGACGAAGATAATAAGGCCAGATATTACATGTTGGGCTCGATGTCTGATGAGCTCCAGCGCCAACATGAAGATATCGGGACTGCTCGCCAAATGTTGGCTCACCTGCAGGAGATGTTTGGTGAACAGAGTCGCGCAGCCAAAGTATCAAGTCACGAAATGACTTTTTAAGGCTAAGATGCGTGATGGGCAGTCAGTCCAAGATCACTGTCTGATGCAATGATCAAGGACATGGAAGAGCTTGAGAAGCTCGGTGTGAAGTTAGACTTGGATCTGCAGAACGATATTATTCTGCAATCCTTGACTGATGCATATGGGCAATTCATCATGAATTACCACATGCATAAACTTCAAAATTCCTTGGCCGAATTAATGAATATGCTGGTTACCGCTGAGCTTTCTATGAAAGGTTCTAAAGGCTCAGTTCTTGCTATGGAACGGACTTCTTCCAAAAGAAAGTCTTATGGAAAGAAAAAGAAGTCTGTGAAAAAGCAAAAGGTGGAAGGATCAAAGAAGAAGAAGGCAGAAGCCGAAGAAGAAAGGCCGATGTCAAAGGAAAAGTGTTTCCATTGCAACAGCGACGGCCATTGGAAGCGGAACTGCCCTACTTACCTGGCCACCCTGAAGAACAAGAAGGAAGGTCCTTCTGGAGGTATGCTCGTTATTGAGTCTAACCTTACGGTTTCTTCTGCATCCAGTTGGGTGCTTGACTCTGGTTCTAGTGCTCATCTGTGCACTTCCATGCAGGGTCTTGAGGATAGCAGGAGGCTGAGGGATGGAGACATGATCCTACGCATCGGTAATGGAGCAAGAGTTGCTGCAGTGGTGTGGAACATACCCTCTTCGATTACCATCTGGTTTAGACTTAGTTTTGAAAGACTGTTATTATGTGCCTGCAGCTAGCAGGAATTTGATTTCTGTTTCATGCTTAGCACAAGAAGGCTATGTGATTACCTTCTTTAAGGACCATTGTAACATTCTTTATGAAAGAAATAAAATTGCAAATGGTTTCCTTATTAATGGTCTTTATCAGCTACATATTGATGTACCTATTCTAACTATCGAGCAAAACGTGAATGCCAAACGACCTAGGGATAGTCCAAATGATAGATATCTATGGCACCTGAGATTAGGTCATATAGCAGAAGATAGGATCAACAAATTGGAGAAAAATGGGCTATTGAGTCCATTGACTTTCCGAGTCATATCCAACTTGTGAATCTTGTCTTCAAGGCAAAATGACTAAACTCCCTTTTGTTAGGACATGGGGAAAGGGCCACAGATCTCCTTGCCCTAGTACATACTGATGTGTGCGGCCCATTTGATGTGCCGGCTAGAGGCAATTTTGTCTACTTCATTACCTTTACCGATGATCTGTCTAGGTATGGGTATGTGTATCTTATGAGACACAAGTCTGAAGCTTTTGAAAAGTTCAAAGAATTCAGACATGAAGTAGAAAAATAAACTGAAAAACCCATTAAGGTTCTTCGATCAGATCGAGGAGGTGAATACCTTAGCCAGGAATTCCTAGACTATCTCAAAAAAAATGGCATAGTCTCTCAATGGACTCCACCAGGAACACCTCAATTCCTCCACGGATTTCATGTTCGATGTAGATGATCGAAAGTCCATCTAGGAGTCTGTTTGTGTGCAATGGTGGTGCTGTCGGCTAGAAGAGTTCCAAGCAAACCATGATAGCAAATTCCACCATGAAAGCAAATTATATCGCTGCATCAGAGGCTACGAAGGAAGCATTCTGGTACAAGAAGTTTGCTGCAGAAATTGGAATAATGCCATCAGATGCCATTCCTCTATACTGCAACAATAATGGTGCCATAGCCCTTGCTAAGAAGCCAAGGTCTCACCAGAAATCCATGCACATTGAGCGGCGATACCACCTCATCCGCGATTATCTCGAAGGGTTATGTAGAGGTCAAGAGAGTCGACTCCACAGACAATATGGCAGAGCCGCTTACAAAGCCAATGGACCAGCAGAAGATCGAAGCCAACCTTTAAAAGATGAGACTTAGATTTGTAGCCAATTAGCTTTAGGACAAGTAGAAGATTGTTAGATATATGTGCCCTAGAAGCCAGAATTGGCTGACACTTGTAATACACTTCTAGGGGCAAAATTATAATTTTGACTAAAATTAATAAAATGGATTATTTTCTATCACATATGTGTATTTAGTGTCTGTGATACATCCTTTGAGTTAATGGTAATGATAATTCATATTTTCAAGAGTTGAAAATTTAAGACATGAATAATCATTATTAACTCATAAAATGCTCCAGACCATAGGATCATCACGAGGATGGTGATTGATCCGGAAGGTTGGTGTACAATCGCTTCTCTTTAGTAGATGAGTCTTGAGTCTATGGTGTGGAGACACCAGAGTGAGAGTACAGGTACTCGTTAGAGAATGAGGGCACTGAGCGTGACCACCTCGAGTAGTCATTAGGAAGTCTACCTTCTCGTCAATGACTGACTCGATGCTGCAGTGGTGTGTCTGGTTCTTTGATCTGAGATGCATCGGCAGTTCACCTTGAGGGTGTTATAGTTTGACTACACCACAACTCGGATCTCCTAGCCATATGGAATCCTGAGGTGTATGTTGGCTATAGCATGTTCATTGTAGGAACTGGATTGCATCAAGATGGAATCTATCTACCTCGGTGGTAGAGGAGCAGCCCTATGATGATCATGAGAATCAAGTCCAGAAGCCCATGGCCATGGCAGAGTGAAATAATAGAAAGAGTTTCTATTTAGATTTTCACATCGGACTTGAATCGAATGATTACATCATATGACAGAAACTAGGGTTTGACGAGTTCACCTTAACCCTAATCTGATCGGGGCTCAAGATAGAAGAACTTAATCACACAGGTAGCTACACCAAGAGGTTCGCATTCAGCTCTGATGGGTTGCCACCATATACTGCTAGGTGTCACTGATGGATTTTGGGAGCAATTAGAATGATTTAGATGATCGATCATTCTAGCTGTTCGAATTAGAAGAGTTCTGATCCATCGAAAGGAGTTTCGATGATGTCGATGATAGAGATCATGACATATCCCATTACCATACAGAACTGAACCTAACTGGGTCACACAAACAAGGGTTTGAATCTGGTGATCATCAATTGAACTAATTCAGTTCAATTGATCTGAATGAGATTCAATTAGGTTCAAGAAAATCGTGCTAGCACTCGATTGAACCTAACGTTCTTCTTTTACTATCATAAATAGTTGTCCTGACTGAGCCAAAGGAGTTTGTGCTCGATCAGAGGCCTTCACTTGGTCTGACTGGAGCTTGTCCAGGTCAGAAAAGGATTGTCTTATTTTATAAGACAATACCTGCCATTTTTGGTCACATACCATTTCTCATCCTTTGACTTTGGTCAAAAGTTAACCTTTGACTGGTCAAAAGTTGACCATTGACACTTTGATTTCTATCCATGTGTCATGCACCTATTGGAGAGCTTGTGGAGGCTTGTCCCCCTATCAGAACCTGGCAAGGAGGAGGGCACACGCCCACGCCACCCTTGGCGTGTGCCCAAGCTGGAGGCACCTAGGAGTCCCTGTTAGATAGGGACTCCATGTCCTTTTGGATTTCGATTAGACTCCACCTAAGAACCAACTTTGACTGGTCTTAGGCACCATCTAAGGATGAATCAAGGGACTCTATTCCGACCAATCAGATTTAGATCTGATTTCACAAAGAGTTATGATTGGTTGGGAAGAAGAGGAGTTGGATCACGCATAGTCTATAAATAAGACTCTGCGCCCAACTCAAAAAGCAATGCAATTCCCTACGCCACAAGGCTGCCTCTCCCTCCTCCTCCATGTCAAGTCCATCTTCTCCCTCTCCTCTCCACGCCCAAAGTAGTTTGGGATCCAAGTTGGTGCAATCTAGGTGAGAAAAAGACGACAGAAAACTAGAAGGCTGCGCTACTATAAAGGATAACTGCTGATCTTCAAAAGTTATTTTGAAGATTCTCCAAATCAGATTTAGATCTAATTTTTGGAGACGTGATAGAGAAGAAGACGATCTCCAGATCCAGCCCGAGTGGATATCGGTAGAGGCCAGGCACTTGCGTGGCTAGATCCAAAATCTTTCGGTACTTATAGGATCATCAACGGATAATAGAATTATCCTACATCAAGGTAAATTAAATCTAATTTAATTTATCTATATTTTATTTTGATTATTAGAATAATATAAATCAGATCTAAAACATCTCAAATCTAATTTAGATTAAAAAAAAAAATTTAAAATATATCTCTTGATTCGATCAAATCTGAACGAACCTGATCCAAAAAATCTAGATTTCTCTTCAAAATCCATTTAGAAGGTGGCAGCAAGAAAGGATAAGGAAGAGTCCATGTGCGTCTAGGACTCTTCCCTCAAGAGTTTAATCCAAATTAAGCTCTATCAAAACCCTATCTAGGCACCACCAAAACTCACAAAATTTTGCACACCCAAAGTACAACATGTTCCCTATCACATATCTAGAAATTAGAGCAAAATATTTTTTAAAAAAATTTCTAAAATTCTCTGATCATATGACCCTCAATTCTCTCAATTGGGTCAACTATTATTCCTAGTCCAATTGCACTAGGAATGAATTTAATTTTTATAATAATTCTAATCTATACTTGTTCCAGTCAGATGAAAATAAACTCATTAAAGATATAAAAATGAGTCAAATCAAATTTGACTTAATTGCGATGAATCAGAAAGATTATAGAAGGAGAAAGTCAGGCTCAATCATGTGCTAGCATGATTACCTTGAACCTAATTGGATCTAATTCAAATCAATCGAACTAGGTTAGCTCAATTAATGACATCCATACCCAAACCCTTATTTGTGTGATCCAGTTAGGTTTAGTCCTGTATGGTAATGAGACATGTCATGATCTTTACCATAGACATCATTGAAACACCTTTTGATGGACTAGAACTTTTTTGATTTATACAATTAGAATAATTGATCATCAAAATCATTATAATTGCTCTCAAAATCCATCAATGACACCTAGTAGTATATGGTCGCAATCCATCAGAACTAAAAGTGAACCTGTCGGTGCAGCTAGCTATGTGATTGGGTTCTTCTATCTTGAGCTCCGATAGGATTAGGGTTAAGGTGAACTCGTCAAACCCAATATCCATCATATAAATTAATCATTCGATTCGAGTCCTATGTGAAACCCTTTATAGAAACTCTTTCTATCATCTTCACTCTACCATGGCCATGGGCTTATGATCTCGATTCTCATGATCATCATAGGGCTACTCTTATCTACTGAGGTAGATAGATCCCTTATTGGTGCAATCCAATTCCTACAATGAAAGTACTATAGCCAACATATATCTAGGATTTAGAATGGCTAGGAGATCGAGTTATGGTCTAGTCAAACTACAACACCCTCAAGATAAATTATCAATGCACCTTAGCTCAAAGAACCAGACATACTATTGCAACATCGAGCCAGTAATCAACGAGAAGGTAGACTTTCTTATGAATGCTCGAGGTGGTCATGCTCAGTGCCCTCGTTCTCTAATGAGTACCTATACTCTCACTCTAGTATCTCTACACCATAGACTTAAGACTCATCTATTCAAAGAAAATGATCGTACACCAACCTTCCAGATCAATCATCATCCTTGTGATGATCCTACGGTCGGGAGTAGTTTATGAGTTAATTATGAAAATTCGTGTCTTAAATTTTTAACCCTTTGAAAATATGAATTGTCATTACCATTTACTCAAAGGATGTATCACATACAGTTTAAATACATACTATGATATAAAATAATTCTTTTGTTAATTTATAGTCAAAATTATAAAATTATCCTTAGAAGTGTATTATAAGTGTTAGCCAATTTGGCTTCTAGGGCATACATCTAATAAACTCCCACTTGACCTAAAGCTAATTGGCTACAAATCTAATTCCCATCTTCTCAAGGTGGGCTTCAATCTTCTGCTGGCCTAAAGGCTTCGTTAGTGGATCTATCGCTTTACTCGTGGAGTCGACTCTCTTGACTTTGATGTAACCCTTCTCGAGGTAATTGCAGATGAGATGGAATCGCCGCTCGATGTGCTTCAATTTTTGATGAGATCTCAACTCCATAGCTAGGGCTATGGAGCCATTATTGTCACAGTATAGAGAGATGGCATCTGATGGCATTACTCCGAGTTCTACGGTGAACTTCTTATACTAGAATACCTGTTTTGTAGCTTTTGTTGCAGCAATATACTCTACTTCCATGATGAAATCTGTTATCACAGTCTGCTTGAAACTCTTTTAGCTGACAGCACCACCATTGCACACAAATAGAATACTAGATATCGACTTTTGATCATTTATATCAAACCTAAATTCTGAGTCTATATAACCGCGGACCTGGAGTTCTCCATTAACAAAAATCAAGAACATATCCTTAGTCCTTCTCGAGTACTTAAGGATATATTTCACAGAAGTCTAGTGCTCTTCACCTGAATTCGACTGATATCTACTCGTGACACTCACAGCCTGGGTGATATCAGCTTGTGTACATAGCATGGCATACATGAGGCTCCCTATTATTGAAGCATAAGGGATTTTGCTCATGCATTCAATCTTTTTAGATTTGTTGGGACACATCTTCTTGGATAGATAAATGCCATGTCTGAAGGGCACCAATCCCCTCTTGGAGTTTTCCATGCTAAACCTCTTTAGTACCTCCTCTATGTACATCTTTTGTGAGAGACCTAAAAACCTATTCAGTCTATTCCTATAGATCTTAATTCCTAGAACAAAGGATGCTTCTCCTAGGTCTTTCATAGAGAACTCTTTTGATAACTACATTTTAACTATGGCCAACATGGGAATATCATTCCAAATAAGGAGGATGTCATCCATGTATAGTATGAGAAAGACAACAGTGCTCACACTGATCTTTTTGAATACACATGGTTCCTCCTCATTCTTGATGAATCCAAATGGTTTGATCACATCATTGAAATGAGCATTTCAACTCCGAGATGCTTGCTTATGTCCATAGATGGATCTTTCCAGCTTACAGACCTTGTGATCAGCATCACTGGATGTGAAACCTAGCGACTCTTCCATATAGATATTTTTCTCAAGATATCGATTTAAGAAGATCGTTTTCACATCCATCTACCATATTTCATAATCTAAATAGGCTGTAATAGTAAGCAATGTATGGATGGATTTTAGCTTGGCTACTGATGAGAAGGTATCCTGATAGTCAATGTCTTTGCACTAACTATACCCTTTCGCCACTAACCTGGCCTTGAATGTCTCCACATTCCCATTTGCACCCATCTTTATCTTGTAGATCTATTTATACCCAATAGATACTATACCTTCAAATGGATCTACCAAGATCCAAACTTGATTCGAGCGCATTGAGTCAATCTCTAACTTCATTGCCTCTAACCATTTCCCAGAGTCGATATCTAATATCGCCTCGTCATAGGTTTTAGGATCATCACCATGAACCCCATTTCCCATGAGGAATATTTTCTTTATGTCCTCTGAAATAGTGCCTAAGTACATTTCAGAAGGATAGAAAATTCTTTCTGATCTACGTGGTGGAGGAGGTAGTGATTGGACTAGCTCAATCTGATTGGGTTTCATTGGGTCCTTAGCTCATTGCTCTTGAGAGACTTTCTTCGCAAGCCTAATCTACCTTCCGATACCACCATCTTGAATGAACTATTTTTCAAGAAAGATGACATGTTGACTCACCATCACATTATGGCCTTTTAGAATGTAGAAATAATATCCTAATGACTCTTTAGGATATCCTATGAACCAAGCTCTAAAGGACTTATAGTCTAACTTATCCATCTGTTGTCTCTTGACATGAGTCGGACAACCCCAAATTCTAAGGTGACTCAGACTTGGTTTCTTATCATGTCATATCTCATACGGTATGGTAGGAATGGTTTTAGAGAAAATCCTATTCAGAAAATATATAGCGATCATTAGACTATGTCCCCAAAGAAACTCAGAAAGTTTCATGAAGCTCATCATAGATCGGATCATATCTAATAAGGTCCAATTTCTCCGTTCTGAAACTCCGTTGAGTTAAGATGTTCTAGATGGAGTCCATTAAGAAACTATGCTATTTTGCTTAAGATAGTCTAGAAATTTTCGACTAAGGTATTCACCTCCTCGATCTGATCGAAGAATCTTAATGAATTTTTCAGTTTGTCTTTCTACTTCATGTCTGAATTCTTCGAACTTTTCAAAAGCTTCAGAGTTATGTCACATCAAATACACATACCCGTATCGAGATAAATCATTGATAAAGGTGATGAAGTAGACATAGTTGCCTCTAGTTGATACGTCAAATGGGCCGCACACATCAGTATATACTAGGGCAAGCAGGTCTTTGGCCCATTCCCTATGTCCTACAAAAGAGATCTTGATCATTTTGCCATGAAGGCATGATTCATAAATCGGATATGACTCAAAAATCAATGGACTCAATAGCTCGGATTTATCCAATTTATTAATCCTATCTTCTGCTATATGACCTAGCCTAAGGTGCCATAGATACCTATCATTTAGACTATCCCTTGATCGTTTTGATCCTATGGCATTCATGTTTTGGTTGATATTGAAAATAGAAATATCAATATGTAACTGGTAGAAATCATTTATAGGAAAACCACTTGCAATTTTATTTCTTTCATAAAGAATGTTACAATGATCCTTAAGAAAACTAATTACATAGCCTTTCTATGCTAAACATGAAACAAAAATTAAATTCCTGCTTGCTATAGGCAAATAAAAATAGTCTCTAAGAACTAAATCTAATCCTAACGATAATTACAGAGGATAAATTCCCATGGCCACTACAGCAACTCTTGCTCCATTTCTGATATGTAGGATCATCTCACCATCCCTTAGCCTCCTGCTATCCTCAAGACCCTACATAGAAGTGCATAAGTGAGCATTAGAACTAGAGTCAAGTACCCAACTGGATGCAAAAAAAATCGTAAGGTTTGATTCTATAACAAGCATACCACCAGAAGGACCTGCCTCCTTCTTATTCTTTAGGCTGGCCAGGTACAAGGGGCAATTCCACTTCCAATGACCATCTGTCTTGCAATGAAAATATTTTTCTTTGTTAATGGCCTTCTTCTTCGATTTTGCCTTCTTTTTCTTCCGACCATCCACCTTCTACTTCTTCACAGACTTCTTCTTCTTTTCATAAGCCTTTCTCTTGGAAGAAGTTTGCTCCACAGCAAGTACTGAGCCTTTAAAACCTTTAATAGAAAGCTTAGCTGTAACCAGCATATTCATAAGTTCTGCTAGAGTATTCTGTAGTTTATGCATATGGTAGTTCATGATGTACTGTCCATACGCATCAATCAAGGATTGCTTAATTATATCAATATGCAAATTCTTGTCCAACTTGACATCGAGCTTCTCAAGCTCTTTTAAGTCCTTGACCATCATCTGATAATGATCTTGGACCGACTACCCATCATGCATTTAAGCCTTAAAAAGTCTTCTAGTAACTTGATACTTGGTTGTGCAACTTTGTTCACCAAACAACTCTTGTAGGTGAGCCAACATTTGGCAGCTAGTATTAATGTCTTCATGTTGGTGCTGGAGCTCATCAGACATTAAGCCTAACATGTAATACCTGACTTTGTTATCATCATCCATCCAATTCTCTAGAGATGCTCTCTGATTAGTGGATGGATGGGCTGGTAAAGTGGAAGGGTCCTGTTCCAGCACATGAGTTAACTTCTCAGGACCCAAAATAATTTTGAAGTTTTAGAGCCAATCGTTGAAGTTGGGTCCGGTCAATCTATGGGTGTCAAGGATACGGGCTAGTGGATTAGATGCAGATATTTTCATGTAGAGAGTCAAAATTTTTAGTTAGATTTTGTAATTAGACTTAATCAATTTATTTAAAAATTAAATATTTTTTTAAATAAATTTGGCTCTTACTATTTTCTCGGATCCCTACACTTCCTAGGCAAAGATGCAAAAATCTTCATAATCAATTGATTTCTAGTGGATGGTGCGATTCCACCGACTGGCTCACCACCTCATCTAACAGTTATTGGTGATGGGTCAATCGATGAATGGACCACTCTTATTTAATGATTCTTTAATCATGGTGCACCCTAACTTGGTCTCTAATTCATGAATCTCACTACGTCTGAAATATTGATCTACTCCTTAGTTATGTCAAACCCACCATTTGCATGAATTAGATTCTTGATTAGATCCCTCACCGTATCTGAAATATTAAGCCCAACCCATCCTCCAACCCATAGCATCCAATGCCTAATAGACATGGTTGTATCTTTTTGGTTCAACTAAACCACTATAACCAGTTGAGAACAATCAAACCTGGGAAGGGCCCGTACATCTACAATGATGGAAGACCAATTGACTTAGTCTTTTCTTAGGAAGATTCAACTTAGGTCTCTTAGACTTGACTCAGTCATAACGATTATGACAAGCCTAGTGGCATGGGTTAGCTCAAATTATTAGCCACATCAAATCAGAATTGGATTGACACAAATGGCTAGGTAAGTGAGATCGGTGGAAGGGATATGTCATTAACTCGATAAGAATGCATTCAGATCGAGTAGCTCCCAATTAAAAACTAATTGATCGTATTTATCAAACTTACCTTAGACATCAAATTATCGAATCTGAATAAATTGAGTTAGCCTACAATCTAGGCTCAAACCATGGAGGCAAATTAGGTCTTAATTAGATCGATCACATGTGGCTATGAGTCGACCTTGACCCAGACTTACAACTATTGGGT
Source organism: Cocos nucifera (assembly GCA_006176705.1). Taxonomy (NCBI): domain Eukaryota; kingdom Viridiplantae; phylum Streptophyta; class Magnoliopsida; order Arecales; family Arecaceae; genus Cocos; species Cocos nucifera. The sequence goes on along the minus strand of QRFJ01004283.1, from coordinate 53,626 downwards.
TGGTCAATTCTAAGCACTCTTAAGCCCACCTAACTAACTCTTGATTTAGTTTGATCAACCGCTAGACCTAATTGAGCTACCCAAGCTCGAATCAAATTTTATAAAAATATCTTAGATCTAAAAATTCTTAATTTTAGATCTAATTAGTTTTATAATCTTAATTCTTAATTAAGTTTGGATTCATAAATAAAAAATATATATCAAAATCTTAGGGTTTCAGGATCTAGGATTTTGTAGAAAATAAGTTCTGATTTTTTATTAAGGACGAATGTGCAGCACCCCTACATGCTATAAAAACACCTCATCGAATGGGAGGAGAGGATCTTTAAATCCTACTTTGTTCTTATGATCGGATGGCCAAGAAAAATACCTTAATCAAAAATATAATTGAAATTACAAAACTAGTTAGATCTAGATCACATATCACATATATAATTAATGATCTAACTAATACATGCATTGCATACATCTCATGTATCATCACTATATTAAACATGTATGTTTCTCAGATCTAAAATATCATATATAACATCTAAAAAATAGATTTAAAATTGATCATATCAAAATAAAATTATTCTAGATAAGTTATAAAACTATTCTACAACTAGTCTAAACATACATCTTTTCATATCACATATGAATAAATCAAAAATTAAAAACTTTATTTTCTACTTTTTATATCTAATTATAATAATTATAATATTAAAAAAATAAAAATTAAATAGATCTAAAATTATATTTAATCAAATTAACAACATGATTATACTAGACTACATATAGAACTATTCTATTTTCAATCTAGTCATGCATCTCAAACATATTAGATCTAAATGATTTAATTTTTATTTTTTGATTTTAGATCTAATCACATTTGATGTGACATCTAAAACTTTTTATTATTAAAAAGATAAAAATAAAATTAGATCTAAAATAGATCCGAAGAATTGCAACCTGGCTCTGATACCAGTTGAAGGAAAAATCTATTTTTTTAGCATAAGATCGTTTAGATCTAATTGGATCTAAAGGAATATTTAAAAAAAAATTTCTAAAATCCTAACTAGATCTAAAACTTTTTGGATCTAATCATAGAGATTTGATATTAAAAGTTAAAAATAAAATTAAATCAGATTTAATTTTAACTATCTGATTTGATAATCTAATTATCCTGCGATGATCCTATTGATTCCTAAGGTTCTGAAAGGAGCAACGCACGCATCTTGCCTCTACTAGTATCCACTCGAGCAGAATCTAAATATCTTCTCCTCATGAATCTCTCCTCCAAAAACTTCAAAATGACTTCTGAGGGCAGTCTGTTTGTCTCACGAACACCATCGTGTAGATGCTGAATCTTGTGCCAAAAATCTTGGACCTTCAACTCAGATTTATGCTTAACATTTTGGGAATGTATAAGAGAGGGACAAAGAGGATAGAACATGGATATTAGAGTAAAGGCTCTTTAGGATGTGGAAAAAATAAATTACATTGAGGCAACTTCCTGAGAAGAGTTCCTATACTAGACATAGCACCATAAAGAGTACCTTTTGGATCAAAAATCTTATTAATTTGACCATTGGGACTCATGTACCTGATCTCCATGAAAAACCCCAGATCCCATTTAGGTTTGATGCAAAAAATCCATCTCGAAGGTGGTGGCAAGAAAGGATAAGGAAGAGTCCATGTGCGTCTAGGACTCTTTCCTTAAGAGTTTAATCCAAATCAAGCTCTATCAAAACCTAGCCTAGGAATCTCTAAAAATTACAAACTTTTGGACACCCAAAGTATAACTCATCCCCTATGACATATCCAAAAATTATAGTAAAATGATTTCTAAAAAAATTTTTAAAATTATCTGATCATGTGACCCTCAATTCTCTCAATTGGGTCAACTATTAACCCTAGTCCAATTGCACTATGAATGAATTTAATTTTCATAATTAATCTAACCTGGACATATTCTAGTTAGATGAAAATAAACTCATTCAAAATATAGAAATAAGTCAAATTAAATTTGACTCGATTGTGATGAATCGGAAAGATTATAGAAGGAGAAAGTCAGGCTCAATCATGTGCTAGCATGATTATCTTGAACATAATTGGATCTAATCCAAATCAATCGAACTAGGTTAGCTCAATTGATGGCATATAGATGCAAACCCTTATTTGTGTGACCTAATTAGGTTCAATTCCATATGATAATGAGACATGTCGTGATCACCATCTTCGACATCATCGAAACACCTTTCAATGGATCAGAACTTTTCTGATTCATACAATTAGAATGATCGATCATCAAAATCATTCTAATTGCTTCCAAAATCCACTAGTGACACCTAACAATATATGGTGGCAACCCATTAAAACTAAAAGTGAACCTCTCAGTGCAGCTACCTATGTGATTGGATTCTTCTATCTTGAGCCTTGACAGGATTAGGGTTAAGGTGAACTCATCAAATCCAATATCCGTCATATGAATTAATCTTTCGATTTGAGTCCTATGTGAAATCCTTTATAGAAACTCTTTCTATCATCTTCACTCTACCATGGCCATGGGCTTATGGACTCGATTCTCATGATCATCATAGGGCTACTCCTCATCTACCAAGGTAGATAGATCCCTTATTGGTGCAATCCAATTCCTACAATGAACATACTATAGCCAACATACAACTCAAGATTTTGAATGGCTAGGAGACCAAGTTATGGTGTAGTCAAACTACAATACCCTCAAGGAGAATTATCGATGCACCTCAGCTCAAAGAACCAAACATACTATTGCAACATTGAGCCAGTAATCAACGAGAAGGTAGACTTCCTTATGAATGCTCGAGATGGTCATGCTCAGTGTCCTTGTTCTCTAGTGAGTATCTATACTCTCACTTCGGTGTTCCCACACCATAGACTCAAGACTCATCTACTCAAAGAAAAGGATCGTACACTAATCTTTTGGATCAATCACCATCCTCATGATGATCCTACAGTCGAGATCTGTTTATGAGTTAATTATGAAAATTCATGTCTTAATTTTTTAACTATTTGAAAATATGAATTATCATTATCATTAACTCAAAGGATGTATCACATACACTTTAAATACACACTATGATAGAAAATAATTTTTTATTAATTTATAATCAAAATTATAAAATTATCCTTAGAAGTGTATTACAAGTGTTTGCCAATCTGATTTCTAGGGCACACATCTAACATAAGTATGGCTTTAACCACTTTTTAGTGATTTTCTTCAGGATCAAACTGGTATCTACTCACTACTCTTAGTGAGTATGCCACATTTGATCTCGTACATATCATGGCATACATGATAGATCCGACTACCAAAGCATATGGGACTCTACTCATACTCTCTCTCTCTTTAGGAGTTGTCGGACAATCCTTCTTATGGAGAGAAATTCATGGTCTATTGGAAGATAGCCTTTTTTGATATTCTCCATACTGAACCTCTTGAGTATAGTATCTATGTACGTAGACTGGGATAACCCAAGCATCTTTTTAGATCTATCCTTATAGATCTTCATCCCTAGGATGTAGGATGCTCCACCCAAGTCCTTCATGGAGAATTGTGATGACAACCAAACTTTTATTCCCTATAGTGCAGGGATGTCATTCTCGATTAAGAGAATGTCATCTACATACAAGATAAAAAATACTACTGCTGGACCATTTGCTTATTTACAAATGTAGGGTTGTTCTCCATTCTTAATGAAGCCATACATTTTGATCACATTATCAAAATGCATGTTCCAACTCCAAGATGCTTGCTTCAGTCCATAAATAGATCTCTAAAGCATGCATAACTTGTACTCATCTATGGATGTGATCCCTCAGGTTGTATCATATATACCTCTTCAGTCAACTCTTCATTTAGGAAAGCTATCTTCACATCCATCTGTCAGATCTCATAGTCCAGATGGGCTGCAATCGCAAGCATAATCCGAATGGATTTGAGCATTACCACAAGAAAAAATATCTCATCATAGTCAATACCATAATATTGACAATATCCCTTAGCAACCAGATGGGCTTTATAGATCTCCACCTTTCTGTTTGTGCATCTTTATTTTTTTGATGATCTATTTACACCCAATAGGTTTAACCCCTTTGGGTGGGTCAACCAATATCCACACATCGTTGACCTTCATGGACTCCATTTTGGATTATATGGCCTCAAGCCATTTCTTGGAATTAGGTCTCTGCATAGCATCCATATAGGTGATCGAATTCTCATCGTTCTCATCGAATTCGATGAGATCATCATCTTGGACCAAGAAACTATAGTATCTATCAGAATGATGTGGTACTCTATCGGATCGTCTTAATAGTGTAGATACATTAGGCTCTGGATTTGATCTAATCAAATCCAACTCAGGTTCAGCTATAGGTATCAATTTTTCTACCTATTGAACTTTATCAGGTTCAACATTAAAGGCAATAGTTCATTCACCAAGAAACTTCTTTTTCAAAAAGGTTGCCTTAAGACTGATGAACAACTTTTGTTCATCAGCATGGTAGAAATAGTATCCTTTGGTCTCTTTTGGGTATCCAATAAATGTGCACTTATCTGACCTAGGTCCAAGTTTATCTATAATCAACCATTTGACATAAGTCGGGCATCCCCAAACACTAAGGTGTGAAAGTGCTAGCTTATGCCCTATCCATATCTCATATGGAGTCTTAACTATAGACTTACTTGAAACTTTATTTAATAAATAACAAGTCGATTTGAGTGCATATCTCAAGAAGGATATCAACAAGCTGGCAAAATTCATCATGGATTGGACCATGTCTAACAAAATCTGATTCCTTCTTTTAGACACACCATTATGCTGTGGTGTTCCTAGAGGAGTCCATTGGAAGAGAATTCCATTGTCTCTAAGATATGTGAGAAACTCATCGAAAAGGTATTTTTCTCCTCGATCAGACCAAAGAGTTTTAATACTCTTTCCAATTTATTTTTTTACTTCACTTCAAAATTGTTTGAATATTTTAAAAGAATCCAACTTATGTTTCATCAGATAGACATATCCATATCTAGATAGATCATTTATGAAAGTGATGAAGTAGACATATCGATCTCTGGCACTTATGCTTAATGGTCCACATACATCAGTATGTATTAGACCTAAGAGCTCAATAGCTCTCTCACCTTTTTCTGTAAAAGATGACTTGGTCATTTTACTAAGAAGATAGGACTCACAGGTTGGAAGTGATTCTCAATCACTGACTTCAAGGTTTTCCTCTTGAGTTAACCTATTTATCCCGTTCTTATTTATATGACCTAGCCTATAGTGTCGTAAATAGATATATGATATACTATCTAATCTAGGATGCTTACCAGTGGAATAGACTATATTAACAGATTGTGATAACATATACACACCATTGTTCAAATGTCCACAAAAAATAGTAACACCATTTATAATGATATTACAAACTTATTTTTTTATTGAAATTTCTTAATCATTTTTGGCCAAAAGTCCTACAAAAATGATATTTAAAAAAAAATTGGGACAGAAATGACAATCACTAAGAATAATGATATGGGACTCAAATATAAGTTTCAAAATTTTTAAAGCTAGAAATGGAACTGATCTTCCATCTCAATATTCAGGAACCTTTCATCTTGCTCGAATCTTCTACTGACCTACAATCCCTACAATAAATTATAAATATGGTAAGGGCTACCAGCATCCAATACCCAGTCAGTAATATCACAAATAGAAAAATTATAAGGAGTTATCATATAAATACCTTCCCTAGCAACAGCTTGCTTCTTTCTCTATCTATTCGGATATAGAGAGGTAATGTACTAAGGATAGTTTCTTTTTCAATGCCCTACTTCTTACGAAAGAAGTATTCAGCTTGACCCTTATTGGGCTTAATCTTTTTGGTCTAATCCTGCATAAATGTTCTAGCCTAAACTTGCACCTTCTTAGCTTTCTTCTTCTTGTTCTTCTTTTCTTTCCTAAAGGGTTGAGAACTAAAAGATAAACTTCCCACTAAGTTCACCGACTCCTCGTGGAGTTGGTGATCCTTCTCAAAGTTTTAAAATAACCCCAGTAACCCATGGTAGTCTACTTCAAACTTTGTCATTCTGAAATAAGTAAGGAATGGGAGAAAGGACTTGGTCAACGAGTTCAGTATTGCATCCTTTCCAAGCTATTTATGCAAGACAAAATCAAGCTTGCTCAATCGCTCTGTCAGCTTGATCATGTACAATACATGATCAATGATAGAGGCATTATCCTGCATTCTGATGTTGAAGATGGGATAACTAGTCTTGTGCCTCTCCACATCATCGGGTGTCAAAGGAATCCTCCAACACTTGAAGCATGTCCTTTGGTTGAGCTGTCTCAAATCTACGATTGAACTCATCGCTCATCGTAGCTAGCATAATGCAATGCACTGTGGTTCGATCACTGACCCACTTCTGATAAGTGTCTCTGACTGTTCCATGTGCATTGACAGCTGGCTCCTTAGGTGCAGGATCCGTCAGCACATATAGGATCTGTTCATGCTTCAGGATAATCTTCAACTTTCGGTACCAGCTACCGAAGTTGGATCCCACCAACTTATCATTTTCCAACAATGATTAGAGTGATAGAGAAGTGGCCATGTCTGCATAAAGAAAAACCAAAATTTAATTAGTAATTGATTCATTAAATCTAAAGATTTGGACTTTAATCAAAAGATTTCTTTCACTATTTTATTCGAATTGGTAGCCTCTACCTCCAATTCGAGGAATTATCCTAATTCCTTAGTGGGTACTAGATTCCACATAGACTGCACACAAGCCTAACATTGGTTGGCCAATCCATGTACATCTAAGGATAGGTTCATATCAATTATTTCTTTAAATAATTTTTAGTAATTAAATTTTACCCCAGTCCATAATCAGTAGGCTTTGGCCTCCATTGAAAAGATTCAGTTAGGTCCAACCATTAACATGACCATACTTGGCCCATCTAACCAATGAATGATTAGACCCAACTTTGGTTGGCTAACCTAACCACCATTTAGAAAGATGTAGTCAAGAAATCATATAATGAATGATAATTCCGTCAGCCGATAAGCACCAGGCCTTTGGGCCTCCAATGATTATCCAACTAATGGACCCATTATCATCCACTTAATAGGAGGCTATGATCTAGTTATCACCATAACTAATTTATTTTAAGGACCTAATAATTTTAGAAGATTTATTTTTTAAAGAAGAGGAAAGGTCAGATGAACCAGCTTATCATAATTCTTCCACTGACTTCATCAAGTCAGCTTAAGAGAGACCATTAATAGGCTGGTCAAGGAGCACCTAAATTAGTCATACTGATTTACCTAGCTGACATGGGTCAGCTCGAATAGTCAAGTGATTCGATCAAAACATAATTTCACAAAAAGGCTAGGTAAATTCAATCAGTCGGAGGGTCTGCCAAAGCTTGTCTTAGACACCAATAAAATTGTCAGATAAGCGGGCTGCCAATTAAAGACTACCAATCTGATTTACCATAGACACCAATTGGTTTAATTAGTTTCAATTAGATCAATCTAACAGTTCATGCTAGACCTCATAGCCAAGAATCAAATCCATCTTGGGTCTTGTTAAAAACATGGACTTGACCTACAACTATTTTAATTGATATAGAGAATCCTTGATCTAATCTAAGACAATAATTGATTAGATTTAGTCAATTCTCTAATTAAGTCCATTCTTTAATCTAACCCTAGGTCTAATCAAATGAATGGACCTAATCTCCACTAATCCATTTAATGCAATGTGTTATGATTCATATCTTAGGATCTTCAATTTACAATCCTAGATCCTAATAAAAAAACTTCTTAATTCTTAATTATGTTTTGGACTGAGGGTTGGGGTTCGGCTTTTCGAAAATAATTTTCATCTTCGTAAAATATTTTTATAATATGGTTCTATCAACCAAGTTACATGTTTGATTCATAATCAAAATGCAAGTAACATAAATATGAATCTACTTTAGATCTAATCTAAACAGCTTCATGTAATTGAAATAGTTTTAACACCAATCAATCATTAATCAACTTAGATCAAATCTAACATATTTATGATGATTAAAATTAGATTAAAATATTTTTAATTAGATCATAAAATTTTTTAGATCAAATTTAAAATTTTATGATCAATATTTTAGATCAGCACGTACTAGGATAATCTTTTCACTATAAGGGGTAAACCTTACAGCAGGATAACCTTATAGCAGTTCATGCAATCTAAAAATTTTATTTTTAGGTCTAAAACTATTTTAAATCTATTAAATTATAAATAAAATTAGGTCAAATCTAATAAATTTATGATTAGGAATAGATCATGATGAATTAGGATAATCTTTTCATTGTAAGGGATAAACCTTACAACAGGACAACCTTATAGCAGTTCGTAAGATCTAAATTTTTAATTTTAGATTTAATAATTAGATTATAAATTAGATATAATTTAATAAATAATCTAAATATACTCAAGAAAATCTTGTAATAAGAACCTAGGCTCTGATACCAATTGAAGGAACCAGATCTAGAGTTTCATGAATAAATCTTAAAATTTTTTCAAGATCAGGCAGCGAAAAACTTAAATAAATTAAATATTTATTTAAATAAGTATGATAATATCCTAGATATAAGATTTATTATATGATCAAGGCATGATATTAAATCAAAAATTAAAAATATAAAGAAAAGATTTACATGTTGATCTCATCAACATGCTACAATACTACATCTAATGTAGCTATAGAATTATAGATTAAATCTGATACCTAAGCAAGTTAGATATTTTAACTTACTGATTTGAGATTGAGGATGAAGTCATGAGCCGCATATACGTTTGACCTCTAGGAGTCATCCATACGAGCCTACGAACACGATCTGAGATCCTAATGCAAGAAATCAGCAAAGTATGTTAGTACTATGCTGATCTCTCTTTGACGATCGATTCAATAATTCCTTCTTCAAGACATGGACTCTCTAAAACATTAGAAGAAAGAAGAGAGATTTTTGATCTTAGACTCTCCCAAAGAAATCTCAAAAGAAGGAGGAGAAGAGAAAATCAAAATAGCCCTAGAAGATGACCCTCTTCTTCTTCTCTTTTCTCTCACCTAGACACCTAGTTTGGTGTTTATAGAATCCCCATGCGTAGAGGTTATCTCTCTATAATTTTTCCACACCTTAAAGCTCTCTTAATGATCTATATTTCATAAAAAATTTGGACTAAAATTCATCCTAAATTTATAGAAAAAGAAGAGTCCTTATCTAGGTCAAAAACTAGACAAGGAAGGACTAGTTTTGGCAAGAGGTTGGGTCACCCAACTCTTGGACGCCCCTCCTCTGATTTTTTTGGTGAATCCAGAAAGAATACATGCACAAAATTCCTTCTTTCTCATATGGAATAAGGAAGAAAAAAATAGAAAAGGGGTGTTACACATAGAAGTGAAGGGAAATCCTGATTTTCCAGACCAGGTTCGTTCAGATCTGATCGGATCAAGAGATATATTTCAAAAACTTTTCTATTTGATCTAAATCAGATCTAAAATATTTTAGATCTAATTTATATTATTTTAATAATTAAAATAAAATATAGATTAATTAAATTAGATTTAATTTATCTTGATGTAGGGTAATCCTATTATCCATTGATGATCCTGTAAGCAGCGAAAGGTTCCGGATCTAGCAATGCAAGTGCCTGGCCTCTACCGATATCCACTTGAATTGGATCTAGAGATCCTCTTCTTCTCTATCATATCTCCAAAAATTAGATCTGAATTTGATTTAGAGAATCTTCAAAATAGCTTTTGAAGATCAGCAGTTGTCCTTTGCAGCAGCGCAGCCTTCTAGCTTTCTGTCGCCTTTTTCTCTCTAGATTGCACCAACTGAAATCCCAAACTTCTTTGGGCATGGAGAGGAGAGGGAGAAGATGAACTTGGCATGGAGGAGGAAGAGAGAGGCAGCCTTGGGGCATGGAGAATTATTTTTTTTTTTTTTTTGAGTTGGGCGCAGGGTCTTATTTATAGACTATGCGTGATCCAACTCCTCTTCTTCCCAACCAATCACAACCCTTTGTGAAATCAGATCTAAATCTGATTGGTGGGAATAGAGTCCCTTGGATTCCTCCTTAGAGGGTGCCTAAGACCAGTCAAAGTTGGTTCTTAGGAGAACTCTAATTGGAATCCAAAAGGAGATGGAGTCCCTGTCCAACAAGGACTCCTGGGCGCCTCCAACTTGGGCGCACGCCAAGTGCGCCCTCCTCCTTGCCAGGTTCTGGCAGGGGACAAGGCCCCCACCAGCTCTCCAATAGGTGCATGACATGTGGTCAAAAGTCAAAGTGTCAATGGTCAATATTTGACCAGTCAAAGGTAACTTTTGACCAAAGTCAAAGGACAAGAAATGGCAGGTGACCAAAAATGGCAGGTAATTGTCTTACAAAATAAGACAACCCTTTTCTGACTTGGACAACCTCCAGTCAGACCATAGTGAAGGCCTCTGATTGAGCACAAACTCCTTTGGCTCAGTCAGGACAACTTATTTATGATAGTAAAAGAAGAACGTTAGGTTCAATCGAGTGCTAGCACGATTTTCTTGAACCTAATTGAATCTCATTTCAGATCAATTGAACTAGATCAGTTCAATTGATGATCACCAGATTCAAACCCTTGTTTGTGTGACCCAGTTAGGTTCAGTTCTGTATGGTAATGGGATATGTCATGATCTCTATCATCGACATCATCGAAACTCCTTTCGATGGATCAGAACTCTTCTGATTCGAACAGCTAGAATGATCGATCATCTAAATCATTCTAATTGCTCCCAAAATCCACCAGTGACACCTAGCAGTATATGGTGGCAACCCATCAGAGCTGAATGCGAACCTCTTGGTGCAGCTACCTGTGTGATTAAGTTCTTCTATCTTGAGCCCCGATCAGATTAGGGTTAAGGTGAACTCGTCAAACCCTAGTCTCTGTCATATGATGTAATCATTCGATTCAAGTCCAATGTGAAAATCTAAATAGAAACTCTTTCTATTATTTCACTCTGCCATGGCCATGGGCTTCTGGACTTGATTCTCATGATCATCATAGGGCTGCTCCTCTACCACCGAGGTAGATAGATTCCATCTTGATGCAATCCAGTTCCTACAATGAACATGCTATAGCCAACATACACCTCAGGGTTCCATATGGCTAGGAGACCGAGTAATGGTGTAGTCAAACTATAACACCCTCAAGGTGAACTGCCGATGCATCTCAGGTCAAAGAACCAGACACACTACTGCAGCATCGAGTCAGTCATTGACGAGAAGGTAGACTTCCTAATGACTACTCGAGGTGGTCACGCTCAGTGCCCTCGTTCTCTAACGAGTACCTGTACTCTCGCTCCGGTGTCTCCACACCGTAGACTCAAGACTCATCTACTAAAGAGAAGCGATTGTACACCAACCTTCCGGATCAATCACCATCCTCGTGATGATCCTATGGTCGGGAGCATTTTATGAGTTAATAATGATTATTCATGTCTTAAATTTTCAACTCTTGAAAATATGAATTATCATTACCATTAACTCAAAGGATGTATCACAGACACTAAATACACATATGTGATAGAAAATAACCCATTTTATTGATTATAGTCAAAATTATAATTTTGCCCCTAGAAGTGTATTACAAGTGTCAGCCAATTCTGGCTTCTAGGGCACATATATCTAACAATCTTCCCACTTGTCCTAAAGCCAATTGGCTACAAGTCTAAGTCCCATCTTCTCAAGGTGGGCTTCGATCTTCTGCTGGCCCAACGGCTTTGTAAGTGGGTCTGCCACATTATCTGTGGAGTTGACTCTCTTGACCTCGACGTAACCCTTTCTCGAGGTAATCGCGGATGAGGTGGTATCGCCGCTCAATGTGCTTGGATTTTTGGTGAGACCTCGGCTCCTTAGCAAGGGCTATGGCGCCATTGTTGTCGCAGTATAGAGGAATGGCATCTGATGGCATTACTCCAATTTCTGCAGCAAACTTCTTGTACCAGAATGCTTCCTTTTGCAGCCTCTGATGCAGCGATATATTCTGCTTCCATGGTGGAATCTGCTATCACAGTTTGCTTGGAACTCTTCCAGCTGACAGCACCACCATTGCACACAAACAGACTTCCAGATGTCGACTTTCGATCATCTATATCGGACATGAAATCCGAGTCTGTGTATCCCTGGACTTGGAGTTCTCCATTACCAAAGACCAACATCATATCCTTAGTTCTTCTCAAGTACTTAAGGATACATTTCACAGAAGTCCAGTGTTCTTCACCTGGATTTGACTGATATCTGCTTGTGACACTCACAGCATGGGCTATATCAGGTCGTGTACATAGCATGGCATACATGAGGCTCCCTATTGCAGAAGCATAAGGGATCTTGCTCATGCGTTCTATTTCCTCAGGTGTGCTAGGGCACATCTTCTTGGAAAGATGAATACCATGTCTGAAGGGTATTAATCCCCTCTTAGAGTTTTCCATACTAAACCTCTTTAGTACTTCCTCTATGTACATCTTCTGTGAAAGTCCTAGCATCCTATTCGGTCTATCCCTATAGACCTTAATTCCTAGAATAAAGGATGCTTCACCTAGGTCTTTCATGGAGAATTCCTTGGACAACCATATTTTGACTGATGTCAACATGGGAATATCATTCCCAATAAGGAGGATGTCATCCACGTACAATACGAGGAAGACAACAGCGCTCCCACTGACCCTTTTTGAAAGACACATGGTTCCTCTTCATTTTTGATGAAACCAAACTTTTTGATCACATCATTGAAACGAGTGTTCCAGCTCCGAGATGCTTGCTTAAGTCCATATATGGACCTTTGCAGCTTGCAAACCTTGTGATCAGTATCACTGGATGTGAAACCTAGCGGCTGTTCCATATAGATATCTTCCTCAAGATATCCATTTAAGAATGCCATTTTTCACGTCCATTTGCCATATTTCATAATCGAAATAGGCTGCAACGGCAAGCAATGTGCGGATGGATTTTAGCATAGCCACTGGGGAAAAGGTATCCTGATAGTCAATGCCTTCGCACGTTGACTATAACCTTTTGCCACTAGTCTAGCCTTGAATGTCTCCACATTCCCATCTGCACCAATCTTTCTCTTGAAGATCCATTTACACCCAATAGGTACTATACCTTCTGGTGGATCTACCAAGGTCCAGACTTGGTTTGAGTGCATCGAGTCAATTTCTGACTTGCATTGCCTCTAGCCATTTCTCGGAGTCGATATCTGATATCGCCTCGTTGTAGGTTTTGGGATCATCACCATGAGCACCATTACCTACGAGGAACATTTTTCTCTACTTTCCTCTGAAATAATACCTAAGTATCTTTCAGGGGGACGGGAAACTCTTTCCGATCTACGAGGTGGAGGAGGTAGTGTTCTTATTGGCTCAACCTGATTTGGTTCCAATTGGTCCTTAGCTCGTTGTACTTGTGAGACTTTCTCATCAAGCTTAATCTGCTTTCCAATGCCGCTATCTTGAATAAACTATTTTTCAAGAAAGATGGCATGTCGACTCACAATCACATTGTGGTCTTCTGGAATGTAGAAATAGTATCCTAATGACTCTTTAGGATATCCTATGAATCGAGCTCTGAAGGACCTAAACTCTAACTTGTCCGCTTGTTGTCTTTTGACATGAGCCGGACAACCCCAAATTCTGAGATGACTCAGACTTGGTTTCTTACCGTGCCATATCTCATACGGTGTGGTAGGAACGGTTTTAGAGAGGAAAACCCTATTCAGTAGATAAATTGAAGTTAACAATGAAGTGTCCCCAAAGAAAATCAGGGAGGTCTGTGAAGCTCATCATGGATCGAACCATATCCAATAGAGTCCGATTTCTCCATTCTGAAACCCCGTTGAGTTGAGGTGTTCCTGGTGGAGTCCATTGAGAGACTATGCCATTATCCTTGAGATAGTCTAGGAATTTCTTGCTAAGGTATTCACCTCCTCGATCTGATCGAAGAACCTTAATGGGTTTTTCCAGTTTGTTTTTCTACTTCATGTCTGAATTCTTTGAACTTTTCAAAAGCTTCAGACTTGTGTCTCATAAGATACACATACCCATACCTAGACAGATCATCGGTAAAGGTAATGAAGTAGACAAAATTGCCTCTAGCCGGCACATCAAATGGGCCGCACACATCAGTATGTACTAGGGCAAGGAGATCTGTGGCCCTCTCCCCATGTCCAACAAAAGGGAGTTTAGTCATTTTGCCTTGAAGACAAGATTCACAAGTTGGATATGACTCGAAAGTCAATGGACTCAATAGCCCATTTTTCTCCAATTTTTGTTGATCCTATCTTCTGCTATATGACCTAATCTCAGGTGCCATAGATATCTGTCGTTTGGACTATCCCTAGGTCGTTTGGCATTCACGTTTTGCTCGATAGTTAGAACAGGTACATCAATATGTAGCTGATAAAGACCATTAATAAGGAAACCATTTGCAATTTTATTTCTTTCATAAAGAATGTTACAATGGTCCTTAAAGAAGGTAATCACATAGCCTTCTTGTGCTAAGCATGAAACAGAAATCAAATTCCTGCTAGCTGCAGGCACATAATAACAGTCTTTCAAAACTAAGTCTAAACCAGATGGTAATCGAAGAGGGTATGTTCCCACGGCTACTGCAGCAACTCTTGCTCCATTACCGATGCGTAGGATCATGTCTCCATCCCTCAGCCTCCTGCTATCCTCAAGACCCTGCATGGAAGTGCACAGATGAGCACTAGAACCAGAGTCAAGCACCCAACTGGATGCAGAAGAAACCGTAAGGTTAGACTCAATAACGAGCATACCTCCAGAAGGACCTTCCTTCTTGTTCTTCAGGGTGGCCAGGTAAGTAGGGCAGTTTCGCGCTTCCAATGGCCGTCGCTGTTGCAATGGAAACACTTTCCTTTGACATCATCGGCCTTTCTTCTTCGGCTCTGCCTTCTTCTTCTTTCCTCCTTCCACCTTCTTTTGCTTTTTCACAGACTTCTTTTTCTTTCCATAAGACTTTCTTTTGGAAGAAGTCCGTTCCATAGCAAGAACTGAGCCTTTAGAACCTTTCATAGAAAGCTCAGCGGTAACCAGCATATTCATTAATTCGGCCAAGGAATTTTGAAGTTTATGCATGTGGTAATTCATGATGAATTGCCCATATGCATCAGTCAAGGATTGCAGAATAATATCATTCTGCAGATCCAAGTCCTAACTTCACACCGAGCTTCTCAAGCTCTTCCATGTCCTTGATCATTGTCAGACAGTGATCTTGGACTGACTGCCCATCACGCATCTTAGCCTTAAAAAGTCATTTCGTGACTTGATATTTGGCTGCGCGACTCTGTTCACCAAACATCTCCTGTAGGTGAGCCAACATTTGGCGAGCAGTCCCGATATCTTCATGTTGGCGCTGGAGCTCATCAGACATCGAGCCCAACATGTAATATCTGGCCTTATTATCTTCGTCTATCCATTTTTTTCCAGAGACGCTCTCTGTTCAGTGGATGGACGGGCTGGTAAGGTGGGAGGGTCCTGGTCCAAAACATGGGTTAACTTCTCGGAACCCAAAATAATTTTGTAGTTCCTGAGCCAATCTTTATAATTGGGTCCAGTCAGTCTATGTGTGTCCAGGATACGTGCCAATGGGTTGGACGCAGACATTTTTCTGTAGAGAGTCAAAGATTCTAGTTAGATACTGTAATTTTGACTTGACCAATTTATTTAGGAATTTTATTTTTTAAACAAATTAGCTCCCACTATTTTCTCGGATCCCTACACTCCCTCTGTAGAGATGCGAAAATCTCCACGATTAATGATTTCTAGTGGGTGGTGCGGTCTCACCAACTGACTCATCACCTCACCTAACAGTTATTGGTGATGGGTTAGCCAATGAGTGAACAACTCTTGTTCAATGATTCTCTAATCATGGTGCACCCAAACTTGGTCTCTAATTCATGAATCTCACCGTATCCGGAATATTGATCCACTCCTTAGTTAAGTCAGACCCACCATTTGCATAGACTGGATTCCTAATTGAGTCTCTCACCGTATCCAAAATATTGAGCCCAACTCATCCTCCAGCCCATAGCATCCAATGCCTAATAGACATGGTTGCATCTTTTCCCGGTGCAACTGAGCCACTGTATCCAGCCGAGAACAATCAACCCCGGGAAGGGCCGCGCACATCTACAATGGTGGAAGACCTCAGACTTAATCTTTTCTTAGGGAGAATTGATTCAGGTCTCATTAAACTAGACTTGGTCTTAGTCATAACAATTATGACTAACCTAGTGGCATGGGTTAGCTCGGATTATTGACCACCTCAGATCAGAACTGTGTCAACAGATATGGCCAGGTAAGTGAGACCGGTGGAAGGAATATGCCATTAACTCGTACAAGAACGCATTCAGGTCGAGTAGCTTCCAATTAAAAACCAGTCGGTCGTATGTGCCAAACTTACCTTAGACACCAAATTGTTGAGTCAGAACCAATTGGGTTAGCCTACAATCCAGACTCTAACCTCTGAGCCTAATTAGGTCTTGCTTGATCGTGACTCGATCTTGACCCAGACTTAATCCTATTAGGCTGGTCAATTTAAGCATTGTTGATCCCATCTAACCAACTCTTGATTCGGTTTGATCAACCGCTTAGACCTAATTGAGCTACCCAAGCCCGAACCCAGTATTATGAATATGTCTTAGATCTGAAATTCTCAATTTTAGACCTAATTAATATTTCCATAAATCTTAATTCTTAATTAAGTAGGGTTCATAAACAAAATATGCACAATAAATCCTAGGGTTTCAGGATCTAGGGTTTTGCAGAAAGTAAGTTTTGGGATTTCTGATTAAGGACGAACACGCAGCACCCCTACACATCATAAGAACACCCCATCGAATGGGAAGAGAGGGCCTTTAAACCCTTCTTCGTTCTTATGACCGGACGGCCAAGAGGAACGCCTTAATCAGGAACATGTCAATACTACAAAACAGTTTTAGATCTATATCATATATCTCATATACAAATTAGATCTAATCATGGCATATTTTGCATACATCTCATGTATCAAATCATGCATATTTTTAGATCTAAATTATCTCATAATAATCTAAAAAATTAGATTTAAATTGATCTAATCAAAATAAATTCTAATCTAGACAATTATGTAGAACTATTCTACAACTAGTCTAGACATGCATCAATCATATCTCATATGATATTTAAAATTAAATAATTTTTATTTGCTATTTTTTAGATGTTATTATAACACTTATAATATCAAAAAATAGTAAATAAATAGATCTAAAATATGATTTAATCAAATTAAATTCAAAAACATGCAAGACTATTCTATAGAACTATTCTATTTTAGAACTAGTCATGCATATTTTCTAATCTTAGATCCAAATCATTTAATTTTAATTTTTTCTGATTTTAGATCTGATCACATCTCATGTGACATCTGAAATCACTTATTTTTTTTAATTAAAATAAAATTTAAAATTAGATCTAAATACTTTTAGAACCTTGGCTCTGATACCAGTTGAAGGAAAAATCCTGATTTCCCGGATCCAGGTTCGTTCAGATCTGATCAGATCAAGAGATATATTTCAAAAATTTTTCTCTTTGATCTAAATCAGATCTTGAGATATTTTAGATCTAATTTTTATTATTTTAATAATTAAAATAAAATAAGATAAATTAAATCAAATTTAATTTACCTTGATGTGGGTAATCCTATTACCCTGTTGATGATCCTATTAAGCAGCGGAAGGTTCTGGATCTAGCCACGCAAGTGCCTGGCCTCTACCGGTATCCACTCAGGTTGGATCTGGAGATCCTCTTCTTTCTCTATCACATCTCCAAAAATTAGATCTGGATCTGATCTGGAGGATCTTCAAAACTCTTTTTGAAGATCAGCAGTTGTCCTTTGCAGCAGCGCAGCCTTCTTAGCTTTTGATCGCCTTTCTCTCATCTTGATTGCACCAACCTAAGATCCCAAACTCCTTTTGGGATGGAGAGGAAGAGGGAGAAGATGAACTTGGCATGGAGGAGGAGGGAGAGAGGCAGCCTTGGGTGTGGGAATTGTTTCTTTTTTTTTTTTGAGTTGGGCGCAGGGTCTTATTTATAGACTATGCGTGATCCAACTCCTCTTCTTCCCAACCAATCACAACCCTTTGTGAAATCAGATCTAAATCTGATTGGTGGGAATAGAGTCCCCTGGATTCCTCCTTAGAGGGTGCCTAAGACCAGTCAAAGTTGGTTCTTAGGAGAACTCTAATTGGAATCCAAAAGGAGATGGAGTCCCTGTCCAACAAGGGACTCCTAGGCGCCTTGGCGTGTGCCCTCCTCCTTGCCAGGTTCTGGCAGGGGGACAAGGCCCCCACCAGCTCTCCAATAGGTGTGCATGACACATGGTCAAAGAATGGTCAAAGTTTGACCAGTCAAAGGTCAGACTTTTGACCAAAGTCAAAGAACAAGAAATGGCAGGTGACCAAAAATGGCAGGTAATGTCTTACAAAATAAGACAACCTTTTCTGACTTGGACAACCTCCAGTCAGACCATATGAAGGCCTCTGATTGAGCACAAACTCCTTTGGCTCAGTCAGGACAACTTATTTATGATAGTAAAAGAAGAACGTTAGGTTCAATCGAGTGCTAGCACGATTTTCTTGAACCTAATTGAATCTCATTTCAGATCAATTGAACTAGATCAGTTCAATTGATGATCACCAGATTCAAACCCTTGTTTGTGTGACCCAGTTAGGTTCAGTTCTGTATGGTAATGGGATATGTCATGATCTCTATCATCGACATCATCGAAACTCCTTTCGATGGATCAGAACTCTTCTGATTCGAACAGCTAGAATGATCGATCATCTAAATCATTCTAATTGCTCCCAAAATCCACCAGTGACACCTAGCAGTATATGGTGGCAACCCATCAGAGCTGAATGCGAACCTCTTGGTGCAGCTACCTGTGTGATTAAGTTCTTCTATCTTGAGCCCCGATCAGATTAGGGTTAAGGTGAACTCGTCAAACCCTAGTCTCTGTCATATGATGTAATCATTCGATTCGAGTCCAATGTGAAAATCTAAATAGAAACTCTTTCTATTATTTCACTCTGCCATGGCCATGGCTTCTGGACTTGATTCTCATGATCATCATAGGGCTGCTCCTCTACCACCGAGGTAGATAGATTCCATCTTGATGCAATCCAGTTCCTACAATGAACATGCTATAGCCAACATACACCTCAGGGTTCCATATGGCTAGGAGACCGAGTAATGGTGTAGTCAAACTATTTGAAAATCCTGATTTTCATCCAGGTTCTCAGATCTGATCAGATCAAGAGATATATTTCAAAAATTTTTTCTCTTGATCCCAATCAGATCTTGATATATTTTAGATCTGATTCTTATTATTTTTTAAAATAAAATAAAATAAGATAAATTAAATCAAATTTAATTTACCTGATTTGGGTAATCCTATTACCCTGTTGATGATCCTGTATTGCAGCGGAAGGTTCTGGATCTAGCCACGCAAGCGCCTGGCCTCTACCGGTATCCACTCGGGTTGGATCTGGAGATCCTCTTCTTCTCTATCACACCTCCAAAAATTAGATCTGATCTGGAGGATCTTCAAAAACTCTTTTGAAGATCAGCAGTCGTCCTTTGCAGCAGCGCAGCCTTCTTGCTTTTGATCGCCTTTCTTTGATCTGAATCGCACCAACCAAAAATCCAAAACTCCTTTTGGACGTGGAGAGGAGAAGGGAGAAGGAGACTTTGGCATGGAGGAAGAGGGGAGAGGCAGCCTTGGGGTGTGGGAATTGTGATTCTTTCAATCACTTTTCAATTAATCTGGGTTGGGCGCAGGGTCTTATTTATAGACTAAGCTGTGATCCAACTCCTCTTCCTTCCCAACCAATCACAACCCTTTGTGAAATCAGATCTAAATCTGATTGGTTGGAATAGAGACCCCTGGATTCCTCCTTAGAGGGCGCCTAAGACCAGTCAAAGTTGGTTCTTAGTAGAACTCTAATTGGAATCCAAAAAGGAGATGGAGTCCTTGTCCAACAAGGACTCCTAGGCGCCTCCAACTTGGGCACACGCCTAGGGTGGCGTGCGCCCTTCTCCTTGCCAGGTTCTGGCAGGGGGACAGGCCCCCACCAGCTCTCCAATAGGTGCATGACATGTGGTCAAAAGTCAAAGTGTCAATGGTCAACGTTTGACCAGTCAAAGGTAGACTTTTGACCAAAGTCAAAGAACAAGAAATGGCAGGTGACCAAAAATGGCAGGTAATGTCTTACAAAATAAGACAACCTTTTTCTGACTTGGACAACCTCCAGTCAGACCATATGAAGGCCTCTGATTGAGCACAAACTCCTTTGGCTCAGTCAGGACAACTTATTTATGATAGCAAAAGAAGAACGTTAGGTTCAATCGAGTGCTAGCACGATTTTCCTTGAACCTAATTGAATCTCATTTCAGATCAATTGAACTAGATCAGTTCAATTGATGATCACCAGATTCAAACCCTTGTTTGTGTGACCCAGTTAGGTTCAGTTCTGTATGGTAATGGGATATGTCATGATCTCTATCATCGACATCATCGAAACTCCTTTCGATGGATCAGAACTCTTCTGATTCGAACAGCTAGAATGATCGATCATCTAAATCATTCTAATTGCTCCCAAAATCCACCAGTGACACCTAGCAGTATATGGTGGCAACCCATCAGAGCTGAATGCGAACCTCTTGGTGCAGCTACCTGTGTGATTCAGTTCTTCTATCTTGAGCCCCGATCAGATTAGGGTTAAGGTGAACTCGTCAAACCCTAGTCTCTGTCATATGATGTAATCATTCGATTCGAGTCCAATGTGAAAATCTAAATAGAAACTCTTTCTATTATTTCACTCTACCATGGCCATGGATTTCTGGACTTGATTCTCATGATCATCATAGGGCTGCTCCTCTACCACCGAGGTAGATAGATTCCATCTTGATGCAATCCAGTTCCTACAATGAACATGCTATAGCCAACATACACCTCAGGGTTCCATATGGCTAGGAGACCGAGTAATGGTGTAGTCAAACTATAACACCCTCAAGGTGAACTGCCGATGCATCTCAGGTCAAAGAACCAGACACACTACTGCAGCATCGAGTCAGTCATTGACGAGAAGGTAGACTTCCCTAATGACTACTCGAGGTGGTCACGCTCAGTGCCCTCGTTCTCTAACGAGTACCTGTACTCTCGCTCCGGTGTCTCCACACCGTAGACTCAAGACTCATCTACTAAAGAGAAGCGATTGTACACCAACCTTCCGGATCAATCACCATCCTCGTGATGATCCTATGGTCGGGAGCATTTTATGAGTTAATAATGATTATTCATGTCTTAAATTTTCAACTCTTGAAAATATGAATTATCATTACCATTAACTCAAAGGATGTATCACAGACACTAAATACACATATGTGATAGAAAATAACCCATTTTATTGATTATAGTCAAAATTATAATTTTGCCCCTAGAAGTGTATTACAAGTGTCAGCCAATTCTGGCTTCTAGGGCACATATATCTAACAATCTCCCACTTGTCCTAAAGCCAATTGGCTACAAGTCTAAGTCCCATCTTCTCAAGGTGGGCTTCGATCTTCTGCTGGCCCAACGGCTTTGTAAGTGGGTCTGCCACATTATCTGTGGAGTTGACTCTCTTGACCTCGACGTAACCCTTTCTCAAGGTAATCGCGGATGAGGTGGTATCACCGTTTGCTTGGAACTCTTCAGCTGACAGCACCACCATTGCACACAAACAGACTGCCAGATGTCGACTTTCGATCATCTATATCGGACATGAAATCCGAGTCTGTGTATCCCTGGACTTGGAGTTCTCCATTACCAAAGACCAACATCATATCCTTAGTTCTTCTCAAGTACTTAAGGATACATTTCACAGAAGTCCAGTGTTCTTCACCTGGATTTGACTGATATCTGCTTGTGACACTCACAGCATGGGCTATATCAGGTCGTGTACATAGCATGGCATACATGAGGCTCCCTATTGCAGAAGCATAAGGGATCTTGCTCATGCGTTCTATTTCCTCAGGTGTGCTGGGGCACATCTTCTTGGAAAGATGAATACCATGTCTGAAGGGTATTAATCCCCTCTTAGAGTTTTCCATACTAAACCTCTTTAGTACTTCTTTCTCTATGTACATCTTCTGTGAAAGTCCTAGCATCCTATTCGGTCTATCCCTATAGACCTTAATTCCTAGAATAAAGGATGCTTCACCTAGGTCTTTCATGGAGAATTCCTTGGACAACCACATCTTGACTGATGTCAACATGGGAATATCATTCCCAATAAGGAGGATGTCATCCACGTACAATACGAGGAAGACAACAGCGCTCCCACTGACCCTTTTGAAAAACACATGGTTCCTCTTCATTTTTGATGAAACCAAACTTTTTGATCACATCATTGAAACGAGTGTTCCAGCTCCGAGATGCTTGCTTAAGTCCATATATGGACCTTTGCAGCTTGCAAACCTTGTGATCAGTATCACTGGATGTGAAACCTAGCGGCTGTTCCATATAGATATCTTCCTCAAGATATCCATTTAGGAATGCCGTTTTCACGTCCATTTGCCATATTTCATAATCGAAATAGGCTGCAACAGCAAGCAATGTGCGGATGGATTTTAGCATAGCTACTGGGGAAAAGGTATCCTGATAGTCAATGCCTTCGCGTTGACTATAACCTTTTGCCACCTAGTCTAGCCTTGAATGTCTCCACATTCCCATCTGCACCAATCTTTCTCTTGAAGATCCATTTACACCCAATAGGTACTATACCTTCTGGTGGATCTACCAAGGTCCAGACTTGGTTTGAGTGCATCGAGTCAATTTCTGACTTGCATTGCCTCAAGCCATTTCTCGGAGTCGATATCTGATATCGCCTCGTTGTAGGTTTTGGGATCATCACCATGAGCACCATTACCTATGAGGAACATTTCCTCTACATCCTCTGAAATAATACCTAAGTATCTTTCAGGGGGACGGGAAACTCTTTCCGATCTACGAGGTGGAGGAGGTAGTGTTCTTATTGGCTCAACCTGATTTGGTTCCACTTGGTCCTTAGCTCGTTCTGCTTGTGAGACTTTCTCATCAAGCTTAATCTGCTTTCCAATGCCGCTATCTTGAATAAACTATTTTTCAAGAAATATGGCATGTCGACTCACAATCACATTGTGGTCTTCTGGAATGTAGAAATAGTATCCTAATGACTCTTTAGGATATCCTATGAATCGAGCTCTAAAGGACCTAAACTCTAACTTGTCCGCTTGTTGTCTTTTGACATGAGCCGGACAACCCCAAATTCTGAGATGACTCAGACTTGGTTTCTTACCGTGCCATATCTCATACGGTGTGGTAGGAACGGTTTTAGAGGGAACCCTATTCAGTAAGATAGATTGAAGTTAATAATGAAGTGTCCCCAAAGAAAATCAGGGAGGTCTGTGAAGCTCATCATGGATCGAACCATATCCAATAGAGTCCGATTTCTCCGTTCTGAAACCCCGTTGAGTTGAGGTGTTCCTGGTGGAGTCCATTGAGAGACTATGCCATTTTCCTTAAGATAGTCTAGGAATTCCTCGGCTAAGGTATTCACCTCCTCGATCTGATCGAAGAACCTTAATGGGTTTTCCAGTTTGTTTTTCTACTTCATGTCTGAATTCTTTGAACTTTTCAAAAGCTTCAGACTTGTGTCTCATAAGATACACATACCCATACCTAGACAGATCATCGGTAAAGGTAATGAAGTAGACAAAATTGCCTCTAGCCGGCACATCAAATGGGCCGCACACATCAGTATGTACTAGGGCAAGGAGATCTGTGGCCCTCTCCCCATGTCCAACAAAAGGGAGTTTAGTCATTTTGCCTTGAAGACAAGATTCACAAGTTGGATATGACTCAAAAGTCAATGGACTCAATAGCCCATTTTTCTCCAATTTGTTAATCCTATCTTCTGCTATATGACCTAATCTCAGGTGCCATAGATATCTGTCGTTTGGACTATCCCTAGGTCGTTTGGCATTCACGTTTTGCTCGATAGTTAAAACAGGTACATCAATATGCAACTGATAAAGACCATTAATAAGGAAACCATTTGCAATTTTATTTCTTTCATAAAGAATGTTACAATGGTCCTTAAAGAAGGTGATCACATAACCTTCTTGTGCTAAGCATGAAACAGAAATCAAATTCCTGCTAGCTGCAGGCACATAATAACAGTCTTTTAAAACTAAGTCTAAACCAGATGGTAATCGAAGAGGGTATGTTCCCACGGCTACTGCAGCAACTCTTGCTCCATTACCGATGCGTAGGATCATGTCTCCATCCCTCAGCCTCCTGCTATCCTCAAGACCCTGCATAGAAGTGCACAGATGAGCACTAGAACCAGAGTCAAGCACCCAACTGGATGCAGAAGAAACCGTAAGGTTAGACTCAATAACGAGCATACCTCCAGAAGGACCTTCCTTCTTGTTCTTCAGGGTGGCCAGGTAAGTAGGGCAGTTCCGCTTCCAATGGCCGTCGCTGTTGCAATGGAAACACTTTCCTTTGCCATCGGCCTTTTTCTTCGGTTCTGCCTTCTTCTTCTTTGATCCTTCCACCTTTTGCTTTTTCACAGACTTCTTTTTCTTTCCATAAGACTTTCTTTTGGAAGAAGTCCGTTCCATAGCAAGAACTGAGCCTTTAGAACCTTTCATAGAAAGCTCAGCGGTAACCAGCATATTCATTAACTCGGCCAAGGAATTTTGAAGTTTATGCATGTGGTAATTCATGATGAATTGCCCATATGCATCAGTCAAGGATTGCAGAATAATATCGTTCTGCAGGTCCAAGTCCAACTTCACACCGAGCTTCTCAAGCTCTTCCATGTCCTTGATCATTGTCAGACAGTGATCTTGGACTGACTGCCCATCACGCATCTTAGCCTTAAAAAGTCATTTTCGTGACTTGATATTTGGCTGCGCGACTCTGTTCACCAAACATCTCCTGCAGGTGAGCCAACATTTGGCGAGCAGTCCCGATATCTTCATGTTGGCGCTGGAGCTCATCAGACATCGAGCCCAACATGTAATATCTGGCCTTATTATCTTCGTCAATCCATTTTTTCCAGAGACGCTCTCTGTTCAGTGGATGGACGGGCTGGTAAGGTGGGAGGGTCCTGGTCCAAAACATGTGTTAACTTCTCTGAACCCAAAAAAATTTTGTAGTTCCTGAGCCAATCTTTATAATTGGGTCCAGTCAGTCTATGTGTGTCCAGGATACGTGCCAATGGGTTGGACGCAGACATTTTTCCTGTAGAGAGTCAAAGATTCTAGTTAGATACTGTAATTTTGACTTGACCAATTTATTTAGGGATTTTTATTTTTAAAACAAATTAGCTCCCACTATTTTACTTTATATAATAGACCTTTCACTTGTTGGATCACACCTTGCTCGTGTCCAAAAGCCCTTGGGTGTGAGAAGAGAGAGAGGACCAGTGGGGTGCATGGAGAAGGAGGGAGAGAGGTTATGTGGCATGGGATAAAGGCAAAAAGCATTAAATTCTAGGCACAGACAGGGTTTATATAGACCCTATTGCGCCATGCAGTTGCCACACCATCCTTGCCAATCATGGCCCTTTGTGCAATCAGATTTAAGTCTAATTGGTGGGATGATATCATCTGATCTAATCAGATGAGAGACCCTCAAAACCCTCCTAATGTGGTGCCAAGACTGGGTCAAACAAGACTTCTTGTGCCACACAGTTTAATCCCCTGAAGCAACCCTAGAGTCCCATCTATATGGGACTCCAGCTTTATCCTCATGGGGTGCATGCCTCCCTAGGCATGCACCCTCTTCCTATCTATATTTTAGCAGGGGGACAAGTCCCAGGTACTCTCCTATGGGTGCAAGACACATGGTAGATGTCTAAGTATCCAGGGTCAACATTTGAACAATATCTGAAAACAAGATTTAGCAGGTGATCAAAAATGGCAGATGTTGTTTTTAAATTTATCTCATAAAAATTAAGACAACCCTTTTCTAACCTAGACAAAGCTCCAGTCAATTCAAGTAATGGTTCTTGAGTGAGCCCAAATATATTTGGCTCAATCGAGATAAGCTTTAATGATTGTTAAAGGAGAGCATTAGGTTCAATCATGTGCTAGCATGATTTTCTTGACCAAATTGAATCGTATTCAAATCAATTGAACTGGGTTAGTCCAATTGATCACATTCAGATCCAAACCCTTGTTTGTGTAAATCAGTTAGGTTCAGTTCCATATGGTAATGGGATATGTCTCGATCTCTATCATTAACATCATCAAAACACCTTCTGATGGATCAGAACTTTTCTGATTCTGACAACTAGTATGATCGATCATCCAAATCATTCTAATTGCTCCCAAAAATTCACCAATGACACCTAGCAACAAATGGTGGCAACCCATTAGAACTGAAAGCAAAACTTCTCGGTATAGTTACCTACATGATTAAGTTCCTCTATCTTGAGCCCTGACTGGATTAGGGTTAAGGTGATCTCATCAAACCCTAATTTTGTCATCTAAATTAATCATTCGATTCAAGTCCAATGTAAAAATCCTAATAGAAACTCTCTCTATTATTTCACTCTGCCATGGCCATGGGCTTATGGACTTGATTCTCATGATCATCATAGGGCTGCTCCTTATCTACGATGTAGATAGATCTCCTATTGGTGCAATCCAATTCCTTATAATGAACATGCTATAGCCAACATATACCTCAGGATTTCGAATAGCTAGGAGATCGAGTTATGGTGTAGTCAAACTATAACACCCACAAGATAAGTTATCGATGCACCTCAGATCAAAGATCAGAACACCACTGTAGTTTCAAGCCAGTCATCGACGAGAAGGTAGACTTTCTCATAACTGCTCGAGGTGGTCACGCTCAGTTTCTCATTCTGTAATGAGTATCTGTACTCTTGCTCTGGTGTCTCTACACCATAGACTTAAGACTCATCTCTTCTAAATAAGCGATCATACACCAACCTTTCAGATCAATCACCATCCTCATGATGATCCTATGTCGAGAGCATTTTATGAATTAATAATGAAAATTCATGTCTTAAATTTTCAACTCTTGAAAATATGAACTATCATTACCATTAACTTAAGAGATGTATCACAGATACTTTCAAATACCCACTATGATAAAAAATAACCCATTTTATTATTTTAGTTTAAATTATAATTTATCTTTAGAAGTGTATTCAAGTGTCAGCCAATCTAGCTTCTAGGGCACATATATCTTAATAAACCCCACTTGACCTAAAGCCAACTAGCTAAAAATCTATGTCCCATTCTTCTCAAGGTAAGCTTCGATCTTCTATTAGCCCAATGGCTTTGTAAGTGGGTCTGCCGTATTGTCTACGAGTTGACACACCTGACCTCAAGGTAATCGCGGAAGAGGTGGTATCACCGCTCAAAGTACTTAAATTTCTGATGAGACCTCGGCTCCTTAGCAAGACTATGTTGCCATTATTATTGCAGTACAGAGAAATGGCATCCGATGGCATCATTTTGATCTCTGTGGTGAACTTCTTTACTAGAATGCCTCCTTCGTAGCTTCTGACATAGCAATGTACTCTACTTTTATGGTGGAATCTACTATGACTATATACTTGGAACTCTACCAACTGACAGCACCATCATTACACACAAACAGACTTCTAGATGTCGACTTTCGATCATCTATATCAGACAAAATCCAAGTCTGTATATCCCTAGACTTGGAGTTTTCCATTACCAAAAACCAACAACATATCCTTAGTTCTTCTTAAGTACTTAAAAATATATTTCATAGAAGTCCAGTGTTCTTCATCTGAATTCGATTGATATCTGCTCGTGACACTCACAGCATTGAGCTATATCAGGTTGTGTATATAACATGGCATACATGAGGCTCCCTATTGCTGAAGCATAAAGAAATCTTGCTCATGCATTCAATCTCCTCAGGTGTGTGGAACATATTTCTTGGAAAGATGATTGCCATGTCTGAAGGGTATCAATCCCCTCTTGGAGTTTTCCATTCAAAACCTCTTTAGCTCTTCCTCTCTGTACATCTTTTGTGAAAAGATCTAGTATTCCTATTCGGTCTATCTCTATATACCTTATTCCTAAAATGAAGGATGCTTATCCTAGATTCTTTCATTGGAGAATGCTTTAGATAACCATATTTTAACTATGGTCAACATAGAAATATGTTTCCCAATAAGGAGGATTATCATTCATGTACAGTACAAGAAAGACAGTAGCGCTCCCACTAACCTTTTTGAAAATACATGGTTCCCCTCGTTCTTAATGAAACCAAATAATTTGATCACATCATTAGAATGAGTATTCCAGCTCCAAGATGCTTGCTTAAGTCCATATACGACCTTTGCAGCTTGCATACTTTGTGATCATTATCACTAATTGTTCCATATAGATATTTTTTTTAAGGTATCCATTTAAGAATGCATTTTCACATCCATTTGCCATATTTCATAATCAAAATAGGCTGCAATAGCAAGCAATGTGCAGATGAATTTTAGCATGGCTACTGACAAAAAGGTATCTTGACAGGTAATTCTTTCATGCTGACTATATTCTTTGCCACTAATCTAGCTTGAATATCTCCACATTTCCATCTACACCAATCTTTTCCTTAAGATCCATTTATACCTAATAGATACTATACCTTCAGGTGGATCTACCAAGGTCCAAACATGGTTTGAGTACATCGAGTCAATTTCTGACTTCATTATCTCTAACCATTTCTCAGAGTCGATATCCAATATCACCTCGTCATAGGTTTTGGGATCATCACCATGAACCCCATTACCTATGAGGAACATTTCCTCTACTTCCTCTAAAAAGTACCTAAGTACCTCTCAGGGGGATGAAAAATCCTTTTTGATCTACATGGTGGAAGAGGTAGTGATTGTATTGGCTCAACCTGATTTGATTCCATAGATCCTTAGCTCATTGCTCTTGTGAGTTTTCTCCTCGAGCTTGATCGGCTTTCTAATGCCATCATCTTGAATAAACTATTTTTCATAAAAGATGGTATGCCAACTCATAATTACATTGTGGTCTTCTGAAATATAGAAATAATATTCTAATGACTCTTTAGGAATCCTATGAATCGAGCTCTAAAGAACCTATAGTCTAACATGTCTGCTTGTCTTTTAACATGAGCCAGACAATCCCAAATTCTGAGATGACTCAAACTTGATTTCTTACCATGCCATTATCTCATAGATTTGGTAGGAACGGTTTTAGAGAAAAACCCTATTCAATAAATATTATAGCAGTAACAGACTATGCCCCCAAAGAAAATCAGAAAGATTGTGAAGCTCATCATGGATCGAACTATATCTAATAGGGTCTGGTTCCTTCCATTCTGAAATCCCATTGAGTTGAATTATTTCCAAATGGAGTCCACTGAGAGACTATGCCATATTGCTTAAGATAGTTAGGAATTTCTGACTAAGTATTCACCTCCTCGATCTGATCGAAGAACCTTAATAGATTTTCTAGTTTGCTTTTCCACTTCATGTCTAAACTTTCTTAAACTTTTCAAAGGCTTTAGATTTATGTCTCATAAGATACATATATCCATTACCAAGATAAATCATCGATAAAGGTTATGAAGTAGACAAAGTTGCCTCTACTGGCACTTCAAAATGGTGCACACATCAGTATATACTAGGGCAAGTAGATTCGTGGCCCTTTCCTTAATGTCCACAAAAAGGGAACTTAGTCATTCTGCCATGAAGACATGATTCATAAATTGGAATGACTCGAAAGTCAATGGATTCAATAGCCCGATTTTTCTCCAATTTGTTAACCCTATCTTCTGCTATATGACCTAGTGTTAGGTGCCATAGATACTTATCGTTTGGACTATCCCTGGGTCATTTTGATCTTTATGGCATTCACATTTTGCTCGATATTAAAGATAGATACATCAATATGTAACTGGTAGAGAACTATAATAAGAAAACCACTTGTAATTTTATTTCTTTCGTAAAGAATTTTACAATGGTCCTTAAGAAAACTAATTTTATTTCTTCAGTATTACGGCAATTTATGTAGGTTAGCTAGCTCAGTCCAAAATTGGATCGGCTAAGTCTCAGTGCACAGGCAAAATAGAAAGGTACACGTTTAAGACTGCAGGCATGAGATGAAACTGGGCTGGCTCAGTCTCAGACTGAGCTGACCCAGTCTCAGGTTAGTCAATGTAGTACTGAGATTGAGTCGGCTCAGTGCACGAGTAGAGTTACGTGAGGGTCTATTTCGGGCTTAGATCTGGGTTGATCCTCGGGGTCTTAAGGCTTTGTTTAAGAGATCTTAAGGGGGCTAACTCATATATGGATCGGGTTTAGATCCAGGGGATGAGAGCATGAGAGACATGAGTATACATGGGCTCGGTGAGTGTTTTCATATATTAGGTTAGCCTAAGGATGTTTTTAAGCTGGGGTTTATTAGGATTCATGTCGGAACCTTAGGATATATAAACTAGAATATTGTAATTTTTACAATAAGATGGAATACAATTGAGCTTTTCTTCCTAACTCTCTTCTCTCTTTTCTTTGGTTCCGATGCCAAAACCCTAGCTTCTCTCTTCCTTCTTAGATCTTCTTCGGTTTGCTGGATTAACATCCAGGTTCATGCAAGATATCAAATCTACGACTATAGTTTTGAGTAGCCATATGCACAATAATTTGTATTAGAGTGAGGTGATGCTAGTTATGGTTTCAACAATTGGTATCAGAGCTCGATTGAGCATGGAAGAAGAAGATCAATTTTCAGCAGAGATCAGCAGCAAGGTTTAGATCTAAAGGCTTTCACTAGGTTTCATAAGGAAGGAAGAGATCACAAGACTGCTGTCCATCATCCCTAGTCAAGTTATTATTCAAATCTACTTGTTTGCTATTTTGTTTTAGATTGATCATGGAGAACAGTGGGTTGATGGTAGGATCTAAGAAGTTTGATGAAAAAGAAAGTTTCATGATGTAGAGGATCTGCTGGTTTAGATGAGGCTGGATTCGGCCTTGGAGGATAGGCCAGACGAGATGATAGACAAGGAATGGATATCCATGAAGAAAAGGGCATGTGCCATGATTAGGTCTTGTCTAGCAGATGAGGTTTTACATGGCGTGTTGGAGGAGAGGACACCCAAGTGTTTATGATCAAGGTTGCAACAGTTGCACATAGGAAAGAATATGTGCAATAAGTTGATGCTGAAGAAACAACTATACAATCTTCGAATGCAGAAAGGTGAGGATGCTGTGGGGCATATTCAGCGGTTCAATCAGATGAGCATGGATATGCTCAATATTGGGGTGGATCTTGAAGAGGAGCATAAGAGTTTATTATTATTGGGTTTGCTATGCAGGAGCTTCAATCCGTTGGTGATGACATTGCTGTATGCTAAGAAGACACTGGTATATGAGAAGATCATACTAATGCTCTGGTCCAACGAGTAGCGAAAATTGATGACAAAGAGGGAGGTCTTCCAGGAGGGTCTCATGGTATCAGAGAGGCCAAGAAAAGGAAAGAAAAGAAGAAGGGCGAACAGAGGGGCAGTAAGGGGTTCAAGAGATGTTTTAAGTGTGGTGAAGCAGGATACTTTAAGCGAGAGTGTTTGCTTTGTAAGATTTGATCTGGTGGTCCCAAGCCTCGGGAGGCCACGGGAGGAGCCAAGGTGTTAGCTCTGGAAGACTAGGATAGGTATGAGTCCTAGGGCTAGGATAGGAGTCATCCTAGGTAAAGATGGCATGCATCCCTAGACAAACTCAAGGTTCAGGTGTGAGGACCTTGAGTGGGCTTGGTAGGTACTCCGAAGACATAGAAACCAGATTGATCGACACTTGTTAAATACATTCTAGATTCATTTTCATAATTTTGACTTAAAAATTAATTAAAGGGTTATTTGTTCTATCATATTAGGTATTAAAGTGTCTGTGATACATCTATTGAGTTAATAAGCATGATAACATATATTCTCAAGAGTTGAGAATTTAAGGCATGTGTTATCATAATTAACTCATAAACTGCTCTCCATCATAGGATCATCATGAGGATGGTAATTAATCTAGAAGATCGGTGTATGATCACTTTCTTAGGATAGATGAGTCTTGAGTCTAGGTGTGGAGTGAAGAAAAAAGCCTTATTTTTTGGATCATGTTCGTTCAAATCTAATTGGATAAAGAGGAATATTTCAAAAATTTTTCCTCTAAGATCCTAATCAGATTTAAGACTCCTCAAATATAATCTTATTGATTTAATAATAAAATAAAAATAAAAATTAAATCTAATTTAACTATATCTTTATTTTGGATAATCCAATTATCTTGTGATGATCCCGATGTTTGCCAGAGGTTTTGGATGTAGCCACACAAGCGTCTGAAGTCTATCGGTATCCACTCAAGAAGAATCTAAAGATCTTGTCCTTCTCAATCAATCCTCTAAAAATCATATTTAGATCCGATCTTGAACATCTTCCAAACTGCATTTGAAGAACAACCATTGTCTCTTGCAGTAGTGTTGCCTTCTTCCTTTTCTGGCACCTTTCACTTGCTTGGATCACACCTTGCTCGTGTCCAAAAGCCCTTGGGTGTGGAGAAGAGAGAGAGGACCAGTGGGTGGCATGGAGAAGGAGGGAGAGAGGTTATGTGGCATGGGATAAAGGCAAAAGCATTAAATTCTAGGCACAGACAGGGTTTATATAGACCCTATTGCGCCATGCAGTGCCACACCATCCTTGCCAATCATGGCCCTTTGTGCAATCAGATTTAAGTCTAATTGGTGGGATGATATCATCTGATCTAATCAGATGAGAGACCCTCAAAACCCTCCTAATGTGGTGCCAAGACTGGGTCAAACAAGACTTCTTGGTGCCACACAGTTTAATCCCCTGAAGCAACCCTAGAGTCCCATCTATATGGGACTCCAGCTTTATCCTCATGGGGTGCATGCCTCCCTAGGCATGCACCCTCTTCCTATCTATATTTTAGCAGGGGGACAAGTCCCCAGGTACTCTCCTATGGGTGCAAGACACATGGGTAGATGTCTAAGTATCCAGGGTCAACATTTGAACAATATCTGAAAACAAGATTTAGCAGGTGATCAAAAATGGCAGATGTTGTTTTAAATTTATCTCATAAATTAAGACAACCCTTTTCTAACCTAGACAAGCTCCAGTCAATTCAAGTAATGGTTCTTGAGTGAGCCCAAATATATTTGGCTCAA
Source organism: Cocos nucifera (assembly GCA_006176705.1). Lineage (NCBI taxonomy): Eukaryota > Viridiplantae > Streptophyta > Magnoliopsida > Arecales > Arecaceae > Cocos > Cocos nucifera. The sequence goes on along the minus strand of QRFJ01004283.1, from coordinate 20,221 downwards.
TCGAGATAAGCTTTAATGATTGTTAAAGGAGAGCATTAGGTTCAATCATGTGCTAGCATGATTTTCTTGAACCAAATTGAATCGTATTCAAATCAATTGAACTGGGTTAGTCCAATTGATCACATTCAGATCCAAACCCTTGTTTGTGTAAATCAGTTAGGTTCAGTTCCATATGGTAATGGGATATGTCTCGATCTCTATCATTAACATCATCAAAACACCTTCTGATGGATCAGAACTTTTCTGATTCTGACAACTAGTATGATCGATCATCCAAATCATTCTAATTGCTCCCAAAATTCACCAATGACACCTAGCAACAAATGGTGGCAACCCATTAGAACTGAAAGCAAACTTCTCGGTATAGTTACCTACATGATTAAGTTCCTCTATCTTGAGCCCTGACTGGATTAGGGTTAAGGTGATCTCATCAAACCCTAATTTTTGTCATCTAAATTAATCATTCGATTCAAGTCCAATGTAAAAATCCTAATAGAAACTCTCTCTATTATTTCACTCTGCCATGGCCATGGGCTTATGGACTTGATTCTCATGATCATCATAGGGCTGCTCCTTATCTACCGAGGTAGATAGATCTCCTATTGGTGCAATCCAATTCCTATAATGAACATGCTATAGCCAACATATACCTCAGGATTTCGAATAGCTAGGAGATCGAGTTATGGTGTAGTCAAACTATAACACCCACAAGATAAGTTATCGATGCACCTCAGATCAAAGATCAGACACACCACTGTAGTTTCAAGCCAGTCATCGACGAGAAGGTAGACTTTCTCATAACTGCTCGAGGTGGTCACGCTCAGTTTTCTCATTCTGTAATGAGTATCTGTACTCTTGCTCTGGTGTCTCTACACCATAGACTTAAGACTCATCTCTTCTAAATAAGCGATCATACACCAACCTTTCAGATCAATCACCATCCTCATGATGATCCTATGGTCGAGAGCATTTTATGAATTAATAATGAAAATTCATGTCTTAAATTTTCAACTCTTGAAAATATGAACTATCATTACCATTAACTTAAGAGATGTATCACAGATACTTTCAAATACACACTATGATAAAAAATAACCCATTTTATTATTTATAGTTAAAATTATAATTTTATCTTTAGAAGTGTATTCAAGTGTCAGCCAATCTAGCTTCTAGGGCACATATATCTAATAAACCCCCACTTGACCTAAAGCCAACTAGCTAAAAATCTATGTCCCATCTTCTCAAGGTAAGCTTCGATCTTCTATTAGCCCAATGGCTTTGTAAGTGGGTCTGCCGTATTGTCTACGGAGTTGACACACCTGACCTCAAGGTAATCGCGGAAGAGGTGGTATCACCGCTCAAAGTACTTAAATTTCTGATGAGACCTCGGCTCCTTAGCAAGAGCTATGTTGCCATTATTATTGCAGTACAGAGAAATGGCATCCGATGGCATCATTTTGATCTCTGTGGTGAACTTCTTGTACTAGAATGCCTCCTTCGTAGCTTCTGACATAGCAATGTACTCTACTTTTATGGTGGAATCTACTATGACTATATACTTGGAACTCTACCAACTGACAGCACCATCATTACACACAAACAGACTTCTAGATGTCGACTTTCGATCATCTATATCAGACAAAATCCAAGTCTGTATATCCCTAGACTTGGAGTTTTCCATTACCAAAAACCAACAACATATCCTTAGTTCTTCTTAAGTACTTAAAAATATATTTCATAGAAGTCCAGTGTTCTTCATCTGAATTCGATTGATATCTGCTCGTGACACTCACAGCATGAGCTATATCAGGTTGTGTATATAACATGGCATACATGAGGCTCCCTATTGCTGAAGCATAAGAAATCTTGCTCATGCATTCAATCTCCTCAGGTGTGTTGGAACATATTTTCTTGGAAAGATGATTGCCATGTCTGAAGGGTATCAATCCCCTCTTGGAGTTTTCCATTCAAAACCTCTTTAGCTCTTCCTCTCTGTACATCTTTTGTGAAAGATCTAGTATCCTATTCGGTCTATCTCTATATACCTTAATTCCTAAAATGAAGGATGCTTATCCTAGATCTTTCATGGAGAATGCTTTAGATAACCATATTTTAACTATGGTCAACATAGAAATATGTTTCCCAATAAGGAGGATATCATCCATGTACAGTACAAGAAAGACAGTAGCGCTCCCACTAACCTTTTTGAAAATACATGGTTCCTCCTCGTTCTTAATGAAACCAAATAATTTGATCACATCATTAGAATGAGTATTCCAGCTCCAAGATGCTTGCTTAAGTCCATATACGGACCTTTGCAGCTTGCATACTTTGTGATCATTATCACTAATTGTTCCATATAGATATTTTTTTTAAGGTATCCATTTAAGAATGCCATTTTCACATCCATTTGCCATATTTCATAATCAAAATAGGCTGCAATAGCAAGCAATGTGCAGATGAATTTTAGCATGGCTACTGACAAAAAGGTATCTTGACAGTTAATTCTTTCATGCTGACTATATTCTTTTGCCACTAATCTAGCTTTGAATATCTCCACATTTCCATCTACACCAATCTTTTCCTTATAGATCCATTTATACCTAATAGATACTATACCTTCAGGTGGATCTACCAAGGTCCAAACATGGTTTGAGTACATCGAGTCAATTTCTGACTTCATTATCTCTAACCATTTCTCAGAGTCGATATCCAATATCACCTCGTCATAGGTTTTGGGATCATCACCATGAACCCCATTACCTATGAGGAACATTTCCTCTACTTCCTCTAAAATAGTACCTAAGTACCTCTCAGGGGGATGAAAAATCCTTTTTGATCTACATGGTGGAAGAGGTAGTGATTGTATTGGCTCAACCTGATTTGATTCCATAGGATCCTTAGCTCATTGCTCTTGTGAGATTTTCTCCTCGAGCTTGATCGGCTTTCTAATGCCATCATCTTGAATAAACTATTTTTCATAAAAGATGGTATGCCAACTCATAATTACATTGTGGTCTTCTGAAATATAGAAATAATATTCTAATGACTCTTTAGGATATCCTATGAATCGAGCTCTAAAGAACCTATAGTCTAACATGTCTGCTTGTCTTTTAACATGAGCCAGACAATCCCAAATTCTGAGATGACTCAAACTTGATTTCTTACCATGCCATATCTCATACGATTTGGTAGGAACGGTTTTAGAGAAAACCCTATTCAATAAATATATAGCAGTTAACAGACTATGCCCCCAAAGAAAATCAGAAAGATTTGTGAAGCTCATCATGGATCGAACTATATCTAATAGGGTCTGGTTCCTCCATTCTGAAATCCCATTGAGTTGAGTTATTCCAAATGGAGTCCACTGAGAGACTATGCCATATTGCTTAAGATAGTTTAGGAATTTCTGACTAAGTATTCACCTCCTCGATCTGATCGAAGAACCTTAATAGATTTTCTAGTTTGCTTTTCCACTTCATGTCTAAATTTCTTAAACTTTTCAAAGGCTTTAGATTTATGTCTCATAAGATACATATATCCATACCAAGATAAATCATCGATAAAGGTTATGAAGTAGACAAAGTTGCCTCTAGCTGGCACTTCAAATGGGTTGCACACATCAGTATATACTAGGGCAAGTAGATTCGTGGCCCTTTCCTAATGTCCTACAAAAGGGAACTTAGTCATTCTGCCATGAAGACATGATTCATAAATTGGATATGACTCGAAAGTCAATGGATTCAATAGCCCGATTTTCTCCAATTTGTTAACCCTATCTTCTGCTATATGACCTAGTGTTAGGTGCCATAGATACTTATCGTTTGGACTATCCCTGGGTCATTTTGATCTTATGGCATTCACATTTTGCTCGATATTAAAGATAGATACATCAATATGTAACTGGTAGAGACTATTAATAAGAAAACCACTTGTAATTTTATTTCTTTCGTAAAGAATTTTACAATGGTCCTTAAGAAAACTAATTTTATTTCTTCAGTATTACGATGGAAACACTTTCCTTTATCAGCGATCTTCTTCTTTAGCTTTGCCTTCTTTTTCTTTCCACCTTCCACCTTCTGCCTTTTCACAGACTTCTTCTTCTTTCCAAAAGACTTTTTCTTAGAAGAAGTCCATTCCATAGCAAGTACTGAGCCTTTAGAATCTTTCAAAGAAAGCCTAGCAGTAACCAGCATATTCATAAGCTCGGCTAGAGTATTCTGAAGTATATGCATATGGTAGTTCATGATGAATTATCCATACGCATCAGTCAATGATTGTAGAATTATATCATTCTGCAGATCCTAGTATAACTTCACTTTGAGCTTCTCAAGCTCTTCCAGGTCCATGATCATCATCAGACAATGATCTTGGACTAACTATCCATCATGCATTTTAGCCTTAAATAGTCATTTAGTGATATGATATTTGGCTGCACGACTCTATTCACCAAACAACTCTTATAGGTGAGCCAATATTTGGCGGACAATCCTGATATCTTCATGTTGGCGCTGAAGCTCATTAGACATCGAGCCCAACATATAGTATCTAGTCTTATTATCTTCATCCATCCACTTATCAATAGATGCTCTCTATTCAATGGATGAATGAGCTGGTAAGGTGGGAGGATCCTGATCCAATACATGAGTCAACTTCTCAAAATCCAAAATGATTTTGAAGTTCTAAAGCCAATCCTTATAATTGGGTTCGGTCAGTCTATGGGTGTTCAGAATACGAGCTAATTAGTTGGATGCAGACATTTTTCTGTAGAGAGTCAAAATTTTTAGTTAGATTTTGTAATTAAGACTTTACCAATTTATTTCGAGGTTTGACTTTTAAATAAATTAGCTCTCACTATTTTTTTGGATCCCTACACTCCCTCTGTAGAGATGCAAAAATGTTCATGATTACTAATTTCTAGTGGATGGTGCAGTCCCACTAACTGACTCATCATCTCACCTAATAGTTATTGATGATGGGTTAGTCAATGAGTGAACCACTCTTGTCCAATGATTATCTAATCATGGTACATCCAGACTTGGTCTCTAATTCATGAATCTCACCATGTTTGGGATATTGATCCACTACTTAGTTAAGTTAGACCCACCATTTGCATAGATTGGATTTCTAATTGAATCTCTCATTGTATCCAAAATATTGAGCCCAATCCATCCTCCAGTCCGTAGCATCCAATGCCTATTAGACATGGTTGCATCTTTTTGGTGCAACTGAACCACTATGACCAGCCGAGAGCAATCAACCCCAAGAAGGGCCCGCACATCTATAATGGTGGAAGACCTTAGACTTAGTCCTTTCTAAGGAAGATTTGATTTAGATCTCTTTAAACTTGACTTGAGATATCCAAAACCATTATGACAAACCTAGTGGCATGGGTTAGCTCTTATTGTTAGCCACCTTAGATCAAGACTGGGTTGACAAATATGGTCAGGTAAGTAAGACTAGTGGAAGGGATATGCTATTAACTTGATAAGAATGCATTCGAGTCGAGTAGCTTATAATTAAAAATCAGTCGGTCATATCTGCCAAACTTACCTTAGAGAATAAATTGTTGATCCAGAACCAATCGGGTTAGCCTACAATCTAGACTCTAACCATTGAGCCTAATTAGGTCTCAACTTGATCGATCACTAATGTAACTCGACCTTGACCCAGACTTAATCCTATTAGGCTGGTCAATTTAAGTACCCTTGGTCCCACCTAACCAACTCTTGATTCGGTTTGATCAGCTGCTAGACCTAATTGAGCTACCTAAGCCCGAACCCAATTTTATGAATATGTCTTAGATCTAACAATTCTTAATTTTAAATCTAACATATTTCATAATCGTAATTCTTAATTAAGTTTAGGGTTCATAAACAAACATGTATATATAATCCTAGGGTTTTAGGATCTAGGGTTTTGCAGAAAATATTTTTTTGATTTCTGATTAAGGATGAATGTGTTGAATGGAGAAACCGTGTTTCTTTGATGCAGGTTTGTTCGGATCTGATTGGATCAAGAGGGATATTTTAAAAAAATATTTCTAAGATCTTAATCAAATTTGAGACTCTTTAGATATGATCTTATTAATCTAATAAAAGAATAAAATAAAATTAAATCTAATTTAATCATGTCTTTGTTATGGGTAATCCTATTATCCTGTGATGATTCCGATGTTTGCCTGAGCTTCTGGATGTCTTCATGCAAGCACCTGGCCTCTACTGGTATCCACTTGGGCATGATCTAGAGATCTTCTCCTTCTTAATCTATCCTCCAAAAGTTAAATCTGGATCTAATCTTGAAGGTCTTCAAAATGGCTTTTGAAGATCAGTCGTTGTCTCTTGCAGCAGTGCTGCCTTCTTTCTTTCTTGTCGCCTTTCTCTTGCTTGGATCGCACCAAACTCGAGCCCAAGAACTCTTGAACATGGATAAGAGAGAGAGGACCTAAAGGTGGCATGGAGAGGGAGGGAGAGAAGCTTTGTGGCATGGGCAAAGGATAGAAGCTTTTAATTCTAGGCACAGAGAAGGTTTATATAGACCTTGCTGCACCATGCAATGCCACATCATCCCGACCAATCACAGCTCTTTGTGCAATCAGATCTAAATCTAATTGATTGAATGACATCATCTGATCCAATCAGATTAGAGTTTCTCATAAACCTCCTTAGGTGGCGCTAAGATCGGTCAAACAGGACTCCCTGGCACCACCTAATTTGAAATCATGAAGCAACCTGGAGTCCCATCTGTATGGGACTCCAAGCATGATCCTCATGGGGCGCATGCCTCCCTAGGCATGCACCCCCTCCCTTTCTGCTTTTTAGTAGGGGGACAAAGCCCCTTGTTCTCTCCTATGGGTGCATGACACATGGACAGATGTCTAAGTATCAAAGGTCAACATTTGACCAAAGTCCAAGGATAAGATTTAGCAGGTGATGGAAAATGGTAGGTGTTGTCTCAAATTCATCTCATAAATTAAGACAACACTTTTCTAACTTGGACAAGCTCTAGTCAGACCAAGTAAAGATTTTGAGTGATCCCAAATAAATTTGGCTCAGTCGAGACAAGCTTTAATGATTGTTGAAGGAGAACATTAGGCTCAATCATGTACTAGCATGATTTTCTTGAACCAAACTGAATTTTATTCAAATCAATTCAACTGAGTTAATCCAATTGATGATATCCTGACCCAAACTCTTATTTGTGTGACCCAGTTGTATGATAATAGGATATGTCATGATCTCAATTATTGACATTATCGAAACACATTCCGATGGATCAGAACTTTTCTGATTTACACAACTAGTATGATCAATCATCCAAATCATTCTAATTGCTCCCAAAATCCACCAGTGACACCTAGCAGCATAAGGTGGCAACCCATCAGAACTGAAAATGAACCTCTCGATGTAGTTACCTATGTGATTAAGTTTCTCTATCTTAAGCCCCAATCGGATTAGGATTAATGTGATCTCATCAAATCCTAATTTCCATCATATAAATTAATCATTTGATTCAAGTCCAATATGAAAATCCTAATAGAAACTCTTTCTATTATTTTAGTCTACCATGGCCATGGGCTTATGGACATGATTCTCATGATCATCATATGGCTGCTCCTCTTCTACTGATGTAGATAGATACCCTATCGGTGTAATCCAATTCCTACAATGAACATGCTACAGCCAACATACACCTCAAGGTTCTGAATGGCTAGGAGATCGAATTATGGTGTAGTCAAACTATAACACCCTCAAGATGAATTACCGATGCACCTTAGGTCAAAGAACCAGACACACTACTGCAGCTTCGAGCCAGTCATCGATGAGAAGGTAGACTTCCTGATGACTACTCAAGGTGGTCACACTCAGTGTCCTCATTCTCTAACGAGTATCTGTACTCTCGCTTCGATGTCTCTACACCACAGACTCAAGACTCATCTATCCTAAAGAAGCGATCGTACACCACTTTTTTGAATCAATCATGATCCTCATGATGATCCTACGATCAGAAGTATTTTATGAGTAAATAATGAAAATTCATATCTTAAATTTTCAACTCTTGAAAATATGAACTATCATTACCATTAACTCAATGGATATATCACAGACATTTTTAAATACACACTATGATAGAAATTAATCCATTTTATTATTTATAGTCAAAATTATAATTTTGCCCTTAGATGTGTATTACAAGTGTCAGCCAATTTTGGCTTCTAAGGCACACATATCTAACAAACTTCCACTTGACCTAAAGTCAATTGGCTACAAATCTAAGTCCCATCTTCTCAAGGTGGGTTTCAATTTTCTGTTGGCCCAATGGCTTTGTGAGTGGGTCTATCGCATTATTTGCGGAGTCGACTCTCTTGACCTCAACATAATCCTTCTTGAGATAATCACGGATAAGGTGATATCGCCGCTCGATGTGCTTGGATTTCTAATGAGACCTCGGCTCCTTAGTAAGGGCTATGGCGCCATTATTATTGTAGTACAGAGGAATGGTATCCAATGGCATCACTTTGATCTCTGCCGCAAATTTCTAGTACCAAAATGCCTCCTTCATAACTGCTGATGTATCGATGTATTCTACTTCTATGGTAAAATCTGCTATCATTGTCTGCTTGAAATACTTTCAACTGATAGTACCACTATTACACACAAACAGACTCCTAGATGTCGACTTTCGACCATCTATATCGAACATAAAATTCAAGTCTATATACCACTGGACTTAAAGTTCTCCATTACCAAAAACCAACAATATATCCTTAGTTCTTCTCAAATACTTAAGGATATATTTCATAGAAGTCCAGTGTTCTTTACCTGGATTTGACTGATATCTGCGCATGACACTCACAGCATGGGTTATATCAGGTCGTGTACATTACATGGCATACATGAGGCTCCCTATTGCTGAAGCATAAGAGATCTTGCTCATGCATTCAATCTCCTCTGGTGTGTTGAGACACATTTTCTTGGAGAGATGAATGCCATGTCTGAAGGGTACAAATCTCCTCTTGGAGTTTTTCATGCTAAACCTCTTTAGTACTTTCTCTATGTACATCTTCTGTGAAAGACCTAGCATCCTATTGGGTCTATTTCTATAGACCTTGATTCCTAGAATGAAGGATGCTTCTCCTAGATCTTTCATGGAGAATTCTTTAGATAACCATATTTTAACTATAGCCAACATGAGAATATCATTCCCAATAAGGAGGATATCATCCACGTACAGTATGAGAAAAATAATAGCATTCCCACTAATCCTTTTAAAAATACATGATTTCTCCTCATTTTTGATGAAATTAAATAATTTGATTACATCATTAAAATGAGTATTCCAACTCTGAGATGCTTGCTTGAGTCCATATATGGAGCTTTGTAGTTTGCATACTTTATGATCAGTACCACTGGATGTGAAATCTAGCGGCTGTTCCATATAGACATCTTCCTCGAGGTGTCCATTTAAGAATATCATTTTTATGTCCATTTGCCATATTTCATAATCAAAATAAGCTGCAATAACAAGCAATGTGTAGATGGATTTTAGCATAGCTACTGGCAAAAAGGTATCCTGACAGTCAATGCCTTTATGCCGACTGTACCCTTTCTCCACTAATCTAACATTGAATGTCTTCATATTTCCATCTGCACCAATCTTTCTCTTATAGGTCCATTTACATCCAATAGATACTATACCTTCTGATGGATCTACCAAGGTCCAGACTTGGTTTGAGTGCATCGAGTCAATTTATGACTTCATTGCCTCTAACCATTTCTCAAAGTCGATATCTGATATCGCCTCGTCATAGATTTTGGGATCATCACCAAGAACCCCATTACCTACGATGAATATTTTTTCTACATTCTCTAAAATAGTACCTAAGTATCTCTCAGGGGGACGAAAAATTATTTTCAATCTACGAGGTGGAGGAGGTAGTGATTATATTGGCTCAACCTAATTTGGTTCCATGGGGTCCTTAGCTCATTCCATGGGGTCCATAGCTCGTTGCTATCTTGAATAACATATTTTTCAGGAAAAATGGCATGCCAACTCATAATCACATTATGGTCTTCTAGAATGTAGAAATAATATCCTAATGATTCTTTAGGATATCCTATAAATCGAGCTCTAAAGGACCTATAGTCTAACTTGTTTGCTTATTGTCTTTTGACATGAGTCGGACAATCCCAAATTCTGAGATGACTCAGACTTGGTTTCTTACCATGCCATATCTCATACGGTGTGGTAGAAATGGTTTTAGAAGAGATCCTATTCAATAAATATATAGCAGTTAATAGACTATGTGTTAGATATGTGTGCCTTAAAAGCCAGAATTAGCTGACACTTATAATATACTTCTAGGAGCAAAATTATAATTTTTACTATAAATAATAAAATGAGTTATTTTCTATCAAAAATATATATTTAGTGTCTATGATACATTCCTTAAGTTAATGGTAATGACAATTCATATTTTCAAGAGTTGAAAATTTAAGACATGAATTTTCATTTATTAACTCGTAAAAGGCTTCTGACCATAGGATCATCATGAGGATGATGATTGATTAGAAGGTTAGTGTACAATCACTTCTTCATAGTAGATGAGTCTTGAGTCTATGGTGTAGAGACATCGGAGCAAGAGTATAGGTACTCGTTAGAGAACGAGGGCACTGAGCGTGACCACCTCGAGTAGTCATTAAGGATGTCTACCTTCTCGTCAATGACTGACTCGATGCTGCAGTGGTGTGTCTGGTTCTTTGACCTGAGGTGCATCGGACAGTTCACCTTGAGGGTGTTATAGTTTGACTACACCATTACTCGGTCTCCTAGCCATATCAAAATCCTGAGGTGTATGTTGGCTATAACATGTTCATTGTAGGAACTGGATTGCATCAAAGATGGAATCTATCTACCTCGGTGGTAGAGGAGCAGCCCTATGATGATCATGAGAATCAAGTCCATAAGCCCATGGCCATGGTAGAGTGAAATAATAGAAAGAGTTTCTATTTAGGTTTTCACATCATGGACTTGAATCGAATGATTACATCATATGACAGAAACTAGGGTTTGACGAGTTCACCTTAACCCTAATCTGATCGGGGCTCAAGATAGAAGAACTTAATCACACAGGTAGCTGCACCAAGAGGTTCGCATTCAGCTCTGATGGGTTGCCACCATATACTGCTAGGTGTCACTGGTGGATTTTGGAAGCAATTAGAATGATTTAGATGATCGATCATTCTAGCTGTTCGAATCAGAAGAGTTCTGATCCATCGAAAGGAGTTTCGATGATGTCGATGATAGAGATCATGACATATCCCATTACCATACAGAACTGAACCTAACTAGGTCACACAAATAAGGATTTTGAATCTGGTGATCATCAATTGAACTGATCCAGTTCAATTGATCTGAATGAGATTCAATTAGGTTCAAGAAAATCGTGCTAGCACTCGATTGAACCTAACGTTCTTCTTTTGCTATCATAAATAAGTTGTCCTGACTGAGCCAAAGGAGTTTGTGCTCAATCAGGGCCTTCACTATGGTCTGACTGGAGGTTGTCCAAGATCAGAAAAGGTTGTCTTATTTTAAGAGATACCTGCCATTTTTGAGGTCACCTGCCATTTTTCGTCATCTTTGACTTTGGTCAAAAGTTGTACCTTTGACCCTTGGACACTTTCTTTGACCCATGTGTCATGCACCTATTGGAGAGCTGGTGGGGGCCTTGTCCCCTCCTGCCAGAACCTGGCAAAGGAGGAGGTGCGCATGCCAGGATGGCATGCGCCCAAGTTGGATAGGGCGCCTAGGAGTCCCTGTTGGACAATGGGACTCCATCTCCTTTTTGGATTCCAATTAGAGTGACTTCTCCTAAGAACCATAGACTTTGACTGGTCTTAGGCACCCATCTAAGGAGGAATCCTAGGGGACTCTTATCTGATTGGATCAGGTGATGTCATCCCATTAATCAGATTTAGATCTGATTTCACAAAGGGTTGTGATTGGTTGGGAAGAAGAGGAGTTGGATCAGCTAGTCTATAAATAAGATGACCTGTCTGCGCCCAACTTTTTGAGAGAGTTTCTCTTAGTTTCCCATGCCCCAAGGCTATCCCTCTCCCTCCTCCATGCCATATTCTAACCCTCTCTCTCCTCTCCATGCCCAAAGAGTTTTGGGCTTGGTTGGTGCGATCCAGATCAAGAGAAAGGCGATCGAGAAAGGAAGAAGGCTGCACTGCTGCAAAGGATGACTGCTGATCTTCAAAAGAGTTTTGAAGATCCTCCAGATCAGATCCAGATCTGATTTTTGGAGATGTGATAGAGAAGAAGAGAAGATCTCTAGATCCAAGCCTGAGTGGATACCGGTAGAGGCCAGGCGCTTGCATGGCTAGATCCAGAACCTTCCGCTGCAATCACAGGATCATCAACAGGGTAATAGGATTACCCAAATCAAGGTAAATTAAATTTGATTTAATTTAATTTAATTTTATTTTATTTATTAAATAATAAGAATTAGATCTAAAAAATATCAAGATCTGATTTGAATCAAGAGAAAAATTTTTGAAATATATCTCTTGATCTGATCAGATCTGAACGAACCTGGACCCAAAAAATCAGGATTTTCTTCTTCAACTGGTATCAGAGCCAGGTTTCTAAAAATTATTTAGATCTGATTTTCTAATTAAATTTTAAATTAATTGATTTTAGATGTCACATGAGATTTGTGATCAGATCTGAAATAAAAAAATTAAAATTAAAATTAATTAATCTGGATCTAAGATTAGAAGATATGCATGACTAGTTCTAGAATAGAATAGTTCTTTGTATAGTCTAGTATAATGCATAATTTTTATTTGATTAATTAAATCATATTTTAAGATTTATTTATTTACTATTTTTTGATATTATAAATATTATAATAACATCTAAAAAATAGTAAATAAATTAAATTTAATTTTGAATATCATATGAGATATGATTGATGCATGTCTAGACTAGTTGTAGAATAGTTCTACATAAGTTATCTAGATTAGAATTTTATTTTGATTAGATCAAATTTAAATCTAATTTTTTAGATTATTATGAGATAATTTAGATCTAAAAAATATGCATGATTATGATACATGAGATGTATGCAAAATATGCCATTTTGATTAGATCTAATTTTTTATATGAGATATATGATATAGATCTGATATTAGTTTTGTTGATTAGTTGAATGTTCCTGATTAAGGCGTTCCTCTTGGCCGTCCGGTCATAAGAACGAAGAAGGAATTTAAAGGCCCTCTCCTCCCATTCGATGGGGTGTTCTTATGATGTGTAGGGGTGCTGCGTGTTCGTCCTTAATCAGAAATCCAAAACTTACTTTCTGCAAAACCCTAGATCCTGAAACCCTAGGATTTATTGTGCATATTTTGTTTATGAACCCTACTTAATTAAAGAATTAAGATTATGAAATATTAATTAGGTCTAAAATTGAGAATTTTTAGATCTAAGACATATTCATAATACTGGGTTCGGGCTTGGGTAGCTCAATTAGGTCTAAGCGGTTGATCAAACCGAATCAAGAGTTGGTTAGATGGGATCAACAATGCTTAAATTGACCAGCCTAATAGGATTAAGTCTGGGTCAAGATCGAGTCATGTGAGTGACGATCAAGCAAGACCTAATTAGGCTCAGAGGTTAGAGTCTGGATTGTAGGCTAACCCAATTGGATTCTGGCTCAACAATTTGGTGTCTAAGGTAAGTTTGGCACATACGATCGACTAATTTTTAATTGGAGAGCTACTCGACTCGAATGCATTCTTTGTACGAGTTAATGGCATATTCCCTTCCACCGGTCTCACTTACCTGGCCATATCTGTTGACACAGTTCTGATCTGAGGTGGTCAATAATCCGAGCTAACCCATGCCACTAGGTTAGTCATAATTGTTATGACTATGTCAAGTCTAGTTTAATGAGACCTGAATCAATTCTCCCTAAGAAAAGATTAAGTCTGAGGTCTTCCACCATTGTAGATGTGCGGGCCCTTCCCGGGGTTGATTGTTCTCGACTGGATACAGTGGCTCAGTTGCACCGAAGATGCAACCATGTCTATTAGGCATTGGATGCTATGGGCTGGAGGATGAGTTGGGCTCAATATTCGGATATGGTGAGAGACCAATTAGAACCAGTCTGCAAATGGTGGGTCTGACTTAACTAAGGAGTTGAAGAAAAATCCTGATTTTCCGATCCAGGTTCGTTCAGATCTGATCAGATCAAGAGATATATTTTTAAAAATTTTTTCTTTGATCCTAATCAGATCTGATATTTTAGATCTGATTCTTATTATTTTAAAATAAAATAAAATTAAGATAAATTAAATCAAATTTAATTTACCTTGATTGGGTAATCCTATTACCCTGTTGATGATCCTGTTGCAGCGGAAGGTTCTGGATCTAGCCACGCAAGTGCCTGGCCTCTACCGGTATCCACTCAGGTTGGATCTGGAGATCCTCTTCTTCTCTATCACATCTCCAAAAATCAGATCTGGATCTGATCTGGAGGATCTTCAAAACTCCTTTTGAAGATCAGCAGTCGTCCTTTGCAGCAGCGCAGCCTTCTTAGCTTTTGATCGCCTTTCTTTGATCTGGAATCGCACCAACCAAAAATCCAAAACTCCTTTTGGACGTGGAGAGGAAGGGAGAAGGTGGCTTGGCATGGAGGAAGAGGGGAGAGGCAGCCTTGGGGCATGGGAATTTCAATTCTTCAATCTGAGTTGGGCGCAGGGTCTTATTTATAGACTAAGCTGTGATCCAACTCCTCTTCTTCCCAACCAATCACAACCCTTTGTGAAATCAGATCTAAATCTGATTGGTGGGAATAGAGTCCCCTGGATTCCTCCTTAGAGGGTGCCTAAGACCAGTCAAAGTTGGTTCTTAGGAGAACTCTAATTGGAATCCAAAAAGGAGATGGAGTCCTTGTCCAACAAGGACTCCTAGGCGCCTCCAACTTGGGCACACGCCTAGGGTGGCGTGCGCCCTCCTCCTTTGCCAGGTTCTGGCAGGGGGACAGGCCCCCACCAGCTCTCCAATAGGTGCATGACATGTGGTCAAAAGTCAAAGTGTCAATGGTCAACATTTGACCAGTCAAAGGTAGACTTTTGACCAAAGTCAAAGAACAAGAAATGGCAGGTGACCAAAAATGGCAGGTAATGTCTTACAAAATAAGACAACCTTTTCTGACTTGGACAACCTCCAGTCAGACCATATGAAGGCCTCTGATTGAGCACAAACTCCTTTGGCTCAGTCAGGACAACTTATTTATGATAGTAAAAGAAGAACGTTAGGTTCAATCGAGTGCTAGCACGATTTTCTTGAACCTAATTGAATCTCATTCAGATCAATTGAACTAGATCAGTTCAATTGATGATCACCAGATTCAAACCTTTGTTTGTGTGACCCAGTTAGGTTCAGTTCTGTATGGTAATGGGATATGTCATGATCTCTATCATCGACATCATCGAAACTCCTTTCGATGGATCAGAACTCTTCTGATTCGAACAGCTAGAATGATCGATCATCTAAATCATTCTAATTGCTCCCAAAATCCACCAGTGACACCTAGCAGTATATGGTGGCAACCCATCAGAGCTGAATGCGAACCTCTTGGTGCAGCTACCTGTGTGATTAAGTTCTTCTATCTTGAGCCCCGATCAGATTAGGGTTAAGGTGAACTCGTCAAACCCTAGTCTCTGTCATATGATGTAATCATTCGATTCGAGTCCAATGTGAAAATCTAAATAGAAACTCTTTCTATTATTTCACTCTGCCATGGCCATGGGCTTCTGGACTTGATTCTCATGATCATCATAGGGCTGCTCCTCTACCACCGAGGTAGATAGATTCCATCTTGATGCAATCCAGTTCCTACAATGAACATGCTATAGCCAACATACACCTCAGGGTTCCATATGGCTAGGAGACCGAGTAATGGTGTAGTCAAACTATAACACCCTCAAGGTGAACTGCCGATGCACCTCAGGTCAAAGAACCAGACACACTACTGCAGCATCGAGTCAGTCATTGACGAGAAGGTAGACTTCCCTAATGACTACTCGAGGTGGTCACGCTCAGTGCCCTCGTTCTCTAACGAGTACCTGTACTCTCGCTCCGGTGTCTCCACACCGTAGACTCAAGACTCATCTACTAAAGAGAAGCGATTGTACACCAACCTTCCGGATCAATCACCATCCTCGTGATGATCCTATGGTCGGGAGCATTTTATGAGTTAATAATGATTATTCATGTCTTAAATTTTCAACTCTTGAAAATATGAATTATCATTACCATTAACTCAAAGGATGTATCACAGACACTAAATACACATATGTGATAGAAAATAACCCATTTTATTGATTTTAGTCAAAATTATAATTTTGCCCCTAGAAGTGTATTACAAGTGTCAGCCAATTCTGGCTTCTAGGGCACATATATCTAACAATCTCCCACTTGTCCTAAAGCCAATTGGCTACAAGTCTAAGTCCCATCTTCTCAAGGTGGGCTTCGATCTTCTGCTGGCCCAACGGCTTTGTAAGTGGGTCTGCCACATTATCTGGAGTTGACTCTCTTGACCTCGACGTAACCCTTCTCGAGGTAATCGCGGATGAGGTGGTATCGCCGCTCAATATGCTTGGATTTCTGGTGAGACCTCGGCTCCTTAGCAAGGGCTATGGCGCCATTGTTGTCGCAGTATAGAGGAATGGCATCTGATGGCATTACTCCAATTTCTGCAGCAAACTTCTTGTACCAGAATGCTTCCTTCGCAGCCTCTGATGCAGCGATATATTCTGCTTCCATGGTGGAATCTGCTATCACCGTTTGCTTGGAAACTCTTCCAGCTGACAGCACCACCATTGCACACAAACAGACTCCCAGATGTCGACTTTCGATCATCTATATCGGACATGAAATCCGAGTCTGTGTATCCCTGGACTTGGAGTTCTCCGTTACCAAAGACCAACATCATATCCTTAGTTCTTCTCTTAAGTACTTAAGGATACATTTCACAGAAGTCCAGTGTTCTTCACCTGGATTTGACTGATATCTGCTTGTGACACTCACAGCATGGGCTATATCAGGTCGTGTACATAGCATGGCATACATGAGGCTCCCTATTGCAGAAGCATAAGGGATCTTGCTCATGCATTCTATTTCCTCAGGTGTGCTAGGGCACATCTTCTTGGAAAGATGAATACCATGTCTGAAGGGTATTAATCCCCTCTTAGAGTTTTCCATACTAAACCTCTTTAGTACTTTCTCTATGTACATCTTCTGTGAAAGTCCTAGCATCCTATTCGGTCTATCCCTATAGACCTTAATTCCTAGAATAAAGGATGCTTCACCTAGGTCTTTCATGGAGAATTCCTTGGACAACCATAATTTGACTGTTGTCAACATGGGAATATCATTCCCAATAAGGAGGATGTCATCCACGTACAATACGAGGAAGACAACAGCGCTCCCACTGACCTTTTTGAAAACACATGGTTCCTCTTCATTTTTGATGAAACCAAACTTTTTGATCACATCATTGAAACGAGTGTTCCAGCTCCGAGATGCTTGCTTAAGTCCATATATGGACCTTTGCAGCTTGCAAACCTTGTGATCAGTATCACTGGATGTGAAACCTAGCGGCTGTTCCATATAGATATCTTCCTCAAGATATCCATTTAAGAATGCCATTTTCACGTCCATTTGCCATATTTCATAATCGAAATAGGCTGCAACGGCAAGCAATGTGCGGATGGATTTTAGCATAGCCACTGGGGAAAAGGTATCCTGATAGTCAATGCCTTCGCGTTGACTATAACCTTTTGCCACTAGTCTAGCCTTGAATGTCTCCACATTTTCCATCTGCACCAATCTTTCTCTTGAAGATCCATTTACACCCAATAGGTACTATACCTTCTGGTGGATCTACCAAGGTCCAGACTTGGTTTGAGTGCATCGAGTCAATTTCTGACTGCATTGCCTCTAGCCATTTCTCGGAGTCGATATCTGATATCGCCTCGTTGTAGGTTTTGGGATCATCACCATGAGCACCATTACCTACGAGGAACATTTTTCTCTACTTCCTCTGAAATAATACCTAAGTATCTTTCAGGGGGATGGGAAAACTCTTTTTCGATCTACGAGGTGGAGGAGGTAGTGTTCTTATTGGCTCAACCTGATTTGGTTCCAATTGGTCCTTAGCTCGTTTGTACTTGTGAGACTTTCTCATCAAGCTTGATCTGCTTTCCAATGCCGCTATCTTGAATAAACTATTTTTCAAGAAAGATGGCATGTCGACTCACAATCACATTGTGGTCTTCTGGAATGTAGAAATAGTATCCTAATGACTCTTTAGGATATCCTATGAATCGAGCTCTGAAGGACCTAAACTCTAACTTGTCCGCTTGTTGTCTTTTGACATGAGCCGGACAACCCCAAATTCTGAGATGACTCAGACTTGGTTTCTTACCGTGCCATATCTCATACGGTGTGGTAGGAACGGTTTTAGAGGGAAACCCTATTCAGTAGATAAATTGAAGTTAACAATGAGTGTCCCCAAAGAAAATCAGGGAGGTCTGTGAAGCTCATCATGGATCGAACCATATCCAATAGAGTCCGATTTCTCCATTCTGAAACCCGTTGAGTTGAGGTGTTCCTGGTGGAGTCCATTGAGAGACTATGCCATTTTCCTTTTGAGATAGTCTAGGAATTCCCGGCTAAGGTATTCACCTCCTCGATCTGATCGAAGAACCTTAATGGGTTTTTCAGTTTATTTTTCTACTTCATGTCTGAATTCTTTGAACTTTTCAAAAGCTTCAGACTTGTGTCTCATAAGATACACATACCCATACCTAGACAGATCATCGGTAAAGGTAATGAAGTAGACAAAATTGCCTCTAGCCGGCACATCAAATGGGCCGCACACATCAGTATGTACTAGGGCAAGGAGATCTGTGGCCCTCCCCATGTCCAACAAAAGGGAGTTTAGTCATTTTGCCTTGAAGACAAGATTCACAAGTTGGATATGACTCGAAAGTCAATGGACTCAATAGCCCATTTTTCTCCAATTTGTTGATCCTATCTTCTGCTATATGACCTAATCTCAGGTGCCATAGATATCTGTCGTTTGGACTATCCCTAGGTCGTTTGGCATTCACGTTTTGCTCGATAGTTAGAATCAGGTACATCAATATGTAGCTGATAAAGACCATTAATAAGGAAAACCATTTGCAATTTTATTTCTTTCATAAAGAATGTTACAATGGTCCTTAAAGAAGGTAATCACATAAGCCTTCTTGTGCTAAGCATGAAACAGAAATCAAATTCCTGCTAGCTGCAGGCACATAATAACAGTCTCTTTCAAAACTAAGTCTAAACCAGATGGTAATCGAAGAGGGTATGTTCCCACGGCTACTGCAGCAACTCTTGCTCCATTACCGATGCGTAGGATCATGTCTCCATCCCTCAGCCTCCTGCTATCCTCAAGATCCTGCATGGAAGTGCACAGATGAGCACTAGAACCAGAGTCAAGCACCCAACTGGATGCAGAAGAAACCGTAAGGTTAGACTCAATAACGAGCATACCTCCAGAAGGACCTTCCTTCTTGTTCTTCAGGGTGGCCAGGTAAGTAGGGCAGTTCCGCTTCCAATGGCCGTCGCTGTTGCAATGGAAACACTTTCCTTTGACATCGGCCTTTTTCTTCGGCTCTGCTTCTTCTTCTTCTTTGATCCTTCCACCTTTTGCTTTTTCACAGACTTCTTTTTCTTTCCATAAGACTTTCTTTTGGAAGAAGTCCGTTCCATAGCAAGAACTGAGCCTTTAGAACCTTTCATAGAAAGCTCAGCGGTAACCAGCATATTCATTAATTCGGCCAAGGAATTTTGAAGTTTATGCATGTGGTAATTCATGATGAATTGCCCATATGCATCAGTCAAGGATTGCAGAATAATATCGTTCTGCAGGATCCAAGTCCTAACTTCACACCGAGCTTCTCAAGCTCTTCCATGTCCTTGATCATTGTCAGACAGTGATCTTGGACTGACTGCCCATCACGCATCTTAGCCTTAAAAAGTCATTTCGTGACTTGATATTTGGCTGCGCGACTCTGTTCACCAAACATCTCCTGTAGGTGCAGGTGAGCCAACATTTGGCGAGCAGTCCCGATATCTTCATGTTGGCGCTGGAGCTCAT